>OY740768.1:37463871-37764364 GCA_963513935.1 Aphrophora alni
AGTAGTATGAAGTGTTTCAATTGAGCTCTGAGTTGTTTCCTGGTGATCACTGTCTTCAACATTTTCTTTATCAGGACTGGTAACTGATGATGCATGTATCTTCCTAGATGTCTCAGCAGCATCAGTTACAGTAGTATGAAGTGTTTCAATAGAGCTATGAGATGTTTCCTGGTGATCACTGTCTTCAACATTTTCTTTATCAGGAATGGTAACTAATGATGCATGTATCTTCCTAGATGTCTCAGCAGCATCAGTTACAGTAGTATGAAGTGTTTCAATAGAGCTATGAGATGTTTCCTGGTGATCACTGTCTTCAACATTTTCTTTATCAGGAATGGTAACTAATGATGCATGTATCTTCCTAGATGTCTCAGCAGCATCAGTTACAGTAGTATGAAGTGTTTCAATAGAGCTATGAGATGTTTCCTGGTGATCACTGTCTTCAACATTTTCTTTATCAGGAATGGTAACTAATGATGCATGTATCTTCCTAGATGTCTCAGCAGCATAAGTTACAGTAGTATGAAGTGTTTCAATAGAGCTATGAGATGTTTCCTGGTGATCACTGTCTTCAACATTTTCTTTATCAGGAATGGTAACTAATGATGCATGTATCTTCCTAGATGTCTCAGCAGCATCAGTTACAGTAGTATGAAGTGTTTCAATAGAGCTGTGAGATGTTTCCTGGTGATCACTGTCTTCAACATTTTCTTTATCAGGAATGGTAACTAATGATGCATGTATCTTCCTAGATGTCTCAGCAGCATCAGTTACAGTAGTATGAAGTGTTTCAATAGAGCTATGAGATGTTTCCTGGTGATCACTGTCTTCAACATTTTCTTTATCAGGACTGGTAACTGATGATGCATGTATCTTCCTAGATGTCTCAGCAGCATCAGTTACAGTAGTATGAAGTGTTTCAATAGAGCTATGAGATGTTTCCTGGTGATCACTGTCTTCAACATTTTCTTTATCAGGAATGGTAACTAATGATGCATGTATCTTCCTAGATGTCTCAGCAGCATCAGTTACAGTAGTATGAAGTGTTTCAATAGAGCTATGAGATGTTTCCTGGTGATCACTGTCTTCAACATTTTCTTTATCAGGAATGGTAACTAATGATGCATGTATCTTCCTAGATGTCTCAGCAGCATCAGTTACAGTAGTATGAAGTGTTTCAATAGAGCTATGAGATGTTTCCTGGTGATCACTGTCTTCAACATTTTCTTTATCAGGAATGGTAACTAATGATGCATGTATCTTCCTAGATGTCTCAGCAGCATAAGTTACAGTAGTATGAAGTGTTTCAATAGAGCTATGAGATGTTTCCTGGTGATCACTGTCTTCAACATTTTCTTTATCAGGAATGGTAACTAATGATGCATGTATCTTCCTAGATGTCTCAGCAGCATCAGTTACAGTAGTATGAAGTGTTTCAATAGAGCTGTGAGATGTTTCCTGGTGATCACTGTCTTCAACATTTTCTTTATCAGGAATGGTAACTAATGATGCATGTATCTTCCTAGATGTCTCAGCAGCATCAGTTACAGTAGTATGAAGTGTTTCAATAGAGCTATGAGATGTTTCCTGGTGATCACTGTCTTCAACATTTTCTTTATCAGGAATGGTAACTAATGATGCATGTATCTTCCTAGATGTCTCAGCAGCATCAGTTACAGTAGTATGAAGTGTTTCAATAGAGCTCTGAGTTGTTTCCTGGTGATCACTGTCTTCAACATTTTCTTTATCAGGAATGGTAACTAATGATGCATGTATCTTCCTAGATGTCTCAGCAGCATCAGTTACAGTAGTATGAAGTGTTTCAATAGAGCTATGAGATGTTTCCTGGTGATCACTGTCTTCAACATTTTCTTTATCAGGAATGGTAACTAATGATGCATGTATCTTCCTAGATGTCTCAGCAGCATCAGTTACAGTAGTATGAAGTGTTTCAATAGAGCTATGAGATGTTTCCTGGTGATCACTGTCTTCAACATTTTCTTTATCAGGAATGGTAACTAATGATGCATGTATCTTCCTAGATGTCTCAGCAGCATCAGTTACAGTAGTATGAAGTGTTTCAATAGTGCTCTGATTTGTTTCCTGGTGATCACTGTCTTCAACATTTTCTTTATCAGGACTGGTAACTGATGATGCATGTATCTTCCTAGATGTCTCAGCAGCATCAGTTACAGTAGTATGAAGTGTTTCAATAGTGCTCTGATTTGTTTCCTGGTGATCACTGTCTTCAACATTTTCTTTATCAGGACTGGTAACTGATGATGCATGTGTCTTCCTAGATGTCTCAGCAGCATCAGTTACAGTAGTATGAAGTGTTTCAATAGTGCTATGAGATGTTTCCTGGTGATCACTGTCTTCTAAATCAGGGTTAGTTTGTAAATCATTATATATATTTTTATTTGATGTCTCATTATAATTATTAGTAGTTAGTTTATAATTTTCATGATGATTTACTATCAAGGGTGTTTTGTAAATTATTTCATTGTTCTTATTATTATTAGCTGAGACATCAATTATACTGGTTGGTTCAGTATTGGTAAGAGCTACTATTTTTAATTCATTCTCTGAATATTTTAAAGTACTTGACTGAATCTCTTGGTTAAAATTAGAATTTTCAATTGAAGAAAGGTTTTGAATGATTTGTTTATATGGGTCTAAATCAGTTTCTTTTGGAAAATTTATAATTAGATTATTATATTTGTTAGTTATTTGAAAATCTCTAACCTTATAATCATCATCAGTAAACGATTCAACTGAAGCAGGATTATAATTTTCTTGAGTTATTATATCTTTTGTAGAGGTTGGAGAATTTTCTTTAGTATCTTCATTAGACAAATTATTAGATAGGTTTAAATCGTCTTCCTTCGGATAATTTCGGATAATTGGATTATTATTCTTTTTAGTTATTTGAATATCTCTAACCTTATAATCATCAGTAAATGATTTAACTGTAGCAGGACTATAATTTTCATTAGTTATTATATCTTTTGTATATATAGCAGAACTTTCCTCAATATCTTCATTAGACAAATTATTAGAATTTAAATAATTTGTTGTTTGATTCCAATTCACTTGTTTGAAAAGATCATTTTCGTTTCTGTTTTGTAAATTATTTGAACTTAACTTTTCTATAGCATCGGTAAAGCCGGTTAATGAGAAATTATCATTATTCATACCAAATTTATTATTGTTAGATGTCGTATCTTCTTTCCCCCCATTGTATGCATTATCAAGAGCAGAAGCAAATATTCGAAGAATCCTCTGTAATTTATTTTTTAATGGGGAATCTTTTGGCAACCGATTATCTAAGTCTTGTAACCTCTTCCAGTCATTATCATGAAGTCCGAATGGACTGTTTTCAGAAATGGATATGTTTAATGTTTCTAAACGTTCCAACACTTCATTTCGTAAGTTTTCAACTTCTTGCAAATCAACATGATTGCAGTCTGTTCCTGAAATGAATTAAAAAATTATTATTATTTGCTTAAATATATACTATACACTTTATTTTACTTAAACTAAGCTAGTTTGTTTCAAATTCAGAAATTATTTTTTGTTTCTAATTTCATTTAAATCAAGGAGTTGTTGGAATGAATTACTATTTTTAAAGAATATAGTTGTAAATCTCAAATCCTCATTACAGGGGTAGCTCTAGAGGAAAGGGTGTCATGGCTCCCTTTGAAACTCCATTAAAAATGTATCTTTAATTATTTCTCTGAGAGGTAGAATATAAGAACAAAATGAACCCTCTATGCTGCAAAATGTGTAGTAAATATATATTCTTATAGTTATTTCCTAACTTTTTCAGGTCATAGATATGAATATTCCAGCCCTTCTGCAGATGTCTGCATACATTGTTATTAAAAACGCCATTTTTGTGTTTTAATTTTAATTTTGAGCGGTTTTTTTTTTATCGAATACCAAACTTTTAGAAGATCATGAATTATACAATAATTGCAATCCTTTATTACCAAATATTTTGAAAGAATTTGAAGTTATTTGATAATCATAGATTGTTCATATTATTGATATGGTTTAAATGGATATTTGTCACCAATTGGGTAGCGTTGTATCTATAACTTGTGGTTTTCTAGATATGCTTGTATTCGGTTTTAGGACTTCTCATGCTTAGCTTCAGCCCTGGGTTCCTTTCCTAGATGTTTAGTTTTAGTTTCCAACATGGCCTTAGGTTAGGCTACTAGGCTATGTTGACATATTTCCCTTTTTTCCCATTCAAGGTTTAGCACTTGGTACGAGAGTTGATTTACACTGTCAAACTTAATGTATTAATATTTATATACAGTACATAAATTATTTCATTGTCTGCTTCAACCATATCATTAATTTTAAAAACATTCTCTGGTGTTGATTAAAAACAAACCCTTTTAATGTGGTTCTACATTGTAGTGAAAACAGCAATTTTGTTCTACAGCTATATAGGATGAATGGTGAACAATGTGCCAAAAAATCTGGATGATAGTACACTTCATTTCCAACAAAATTGACCTTAGTAATTCCCATCCTATCTTGTTCCATTTCCGAGATATACATCCCCCCGTTTTTAGGACTTTTCAGTTAAAAGTACCATTTTCTAACATTATTTTTCACCTAGCAATTAAAATGACACAATTTCCAAAATTTCCCATAAGGCAACACCGTTTTTTGAAATTGAAAATATGCATTACTTACAAGCCTCAGACGTAAAAAATTAATGTTTTTAAATCTTTGATAAAATTAAAATTTCTTTTACAAACAAACGACTACACCTTAGGTGTTCAAATTTCACAAAAACTACTGCTTTTCGTAAACTTTCCAACGGTATAAGCGAATCGCTAATTTAATTTTTCGTTCATAGAATTGTTGTATCCAGAAAGTCAAAAATCGTGATTAATTATGAAGGTATTTTTAATTTTGGATCTCTAAATGACACTCAACATAATATATGGTAATATATGGGTATTATAATATGTGTGCAATTATTTTTGTATAAATTAATACCCAGCAACAAAAGTAGATTGGTAATAACTACCAACAAAAGAAATAAAATATCAACATTGTCAGATTTAAACATTATCAAAATTAGTGATGAGGTCAAATAATGATATGACAAGCAAATAATTATAGGGCTAAAATGTAACTACAGTATTGGGTTGTGTTTATATGCTTATTTTCCCAAGCCCCTTGTTATTTAAAGTCATCCCAAGCCCCTTGTTAGTGTTAGTTTTGTTTAAAGTCGGTTTTTATAATGTTGCTATTTACAAATAGACTATACAAACATGCATTTTATTTATGGTTTGTATAATGGAAACACACGTAGAGCTAAGGAAGAGAATCAACTACAGCATCTAGAACGTCCTGCGCCTAGCCACGGTGAGATTGCAAGGATATATCGTAAAATCACAGAAATTAGTTCATTTGGGGTGCAATAAAAAAAGAGAAACGTCCAAGACGTCGAGGTGGGGGAGTTCGTCCTTGATCGAGTGCAGCAGGACCCTATTGTAAGCTCACGGGAGGTTGCAATTGAGGCAGGAGTTTCCAAATGGAACGTGTTAGATGTGCTGTATAAGGAAAATTACCCTACCATTTGCAGCTTATACAAGCTTTGGAAGCCACAAATCTTCAGTGAAGGTTGAACTATTTTAAAGTTAATTGATTATTACAACGAGATAATAAAAGATCATCAGTTCTTCAGAAAAATACTGTGGACCGATGAGTCTCAATTCACACGGGATGGTATTCTTAATTTCTACAACCTACATCACTATGCTGTGGAGAATCCTCATGTTCCTCGTCAAAGATTGTTTTAAGATAGATTCCGCTTTAATGTATGGGCTGTTGTTGTAAAGAGATCGTTTGGTAGGACCACATGTGTTCGAAGAAAATCTTAATACCAATGTAGCAATATTTATCTAAATTTTCTTCAACATCAACTTCCAGTATTACTCGACAAGATCCCTGCATGATAACTAGGTGACCTCACCGTGGTTGGCACGATCTCCTGGTATGAATCCAATGACATTTTTCGTGTAGGGCTTTCTAAGAGAGTAAGTTTATATGACGGAAATTGTAAGTTTAGAAGATTTGAGAGAAAATCTAAATAATGTAGTAAAAAACGTAAGAAATTTTCTGGAGATGTGCAGTATTGGGAGTGAGGAAGAGGACAAGAGAGTGTATTAAATGTAGTGGGGAACCATTTGAACAGTACTTAAACAATATGTGAACTGTTAAAATAGAAGTAAATTGTAAAAACAAAATAACTGTTTACATAACATAAGTACGTAATTATTGTTACAAAATAAAATTGACATTTTTCTAAATGTTTTATTACAAACTGAGTAATCAGTTAATGCTGAGAATCAATTTATAAAAAAAATTAATAATAGCAAAAATATTATAATTTACCGCAAATTGATTGTCTAAAATACCATCATATTTAAACAGGACTTTTGACTTTCTAGACGTAATAAATCTTGGTTATTAAGCAATTCGCTTATACCTTTGAAAAGTTTATGAAAATCTGTAGTTTTTTTGCAAAATTAGAACATCTTTAAGTGTAGTTGTTTGTTTGTAAAACAAATTTGAATTTTAACACAAATTTCAAAACATTAACTTTTTTATGTTTGGGGGCTTGTAAATAATGCATATTCTCAGTTTCACAAAATGATATTGGTTGTGTCTTATAGGAAACTTAATGTAGTTTGTGAAAATGGGATCATTTTAATTGCTAGGTGAAAAGTAAAGCTGTAAAATAGAATTTTCACGATACTACTGGAATATGAGTTGCTTTTCTATTGCGTACATTGCCTGGTAAAGTTCGCCATATCCGCACTAGTGAGAATAAAATATTATATTCTCACTAGTGAGGATAAATCAGCTGTTATAAAACAGCCTAACAATACAATACAATATTGAAATAATGCCCATATGTTTAAAACATTGTGTTGTGTTTACTTTAGTTCGTGTTTAGTTGATGTACAAATGGAAGAATTACCAGAGGCTATTAAGAAAAAATTTACTGAAATAAGTCAAGACATTACTTTTATTGTTCGTTTAAATATTGTTACATTATTTAAATTTTTGTTAAATATAGGCCTAAGCCTATTTGTTATTCAATGAAGTAACATTTTGATTTTATAAAAACATATATATATATATATATATATATATATATATATATTTGTAGTAAATAAACTTTTCAATTTGTAATAATCATATTTTTTGCTGTAGTATCGTGAAAAATAGTGTCCAAAACTCGTGGGAAAATGTTCTTTTCTGATGCTCGTTCTCTTTAAATTGCTCGTCTACTACTCGTAACTTAAATACGACTCGCAACGCGAAAAATCACAATTTTCCCATTAGTTGGTGAAATATACTATTTTAGCTAAGAAGTCACGTTTTCCTAAAAATTTTGGAAAAATTTATATCTTCGTAACGAAGTGACATAAGATCAGTTTTATTGCATACGTAGTAACAGACTGTGTTGACTGTTCACCATATACTCGTAATCTCTCAGGTAGAGTGGATGATTATGCTACTAGTTAAAACACATGCATTACAAAACATAAAATAACTCGTAGAATTTTTCTGAACTTTTTCGAAAAATTACTATAATTCATCAAAACTAAAATATTTTCTTATTTTATATCTTATTTTCAGAAGTCCATAATGACCTTAATGTCATTGTTATTTTATTCCACAGGTACGTTAGAAGAACATAACTGCCCGCATTAAAATTTTGTATTAGTGACATATTCACCATCTATTCTACTTTGTTAAGATACCATTCATAAATAAATAAGTACTATGTCTGCTATTTCTTATAGTTAAATTAAAATTTATTATTTCATGACAACATGCTAATCTTTATGCTATTTTATCAAAGAATACTAAGGAGAACTTCAGCATACTACTCATTTTATTTATTTATAAAAGCTTGTTTTATTGTTTTTGATAAAAACACTTCTTTATTTTGAGGATACTTAGAGGATATAAATAATTTAATAATATGATATTGTTGACTGCTCTTTAGGATCATTAAATATGTTTGACTAAAATTACATACCAGTTTTTACTCCTACTAATATATTATATTGAAATTAACTTAAATTTATGAATTGGACAATAATATGTATAAAACAGTTAGTTATAATGGATAAATTTAATAATTTAAGATTATTAATTTGTGTGTAAAAAAATAATAATGTTAACTCTTTAAACATTGTAGTAAATACAGATACACTTTCAAAAGTCCCTTACCACACTTGGGAATAAACAAAATAACAAAAAACAAAAATTTTTGTCAAAAGTAAAATAGGGTCTAATAGGAATAAACATTTTACTTTTGACAAAAATTTTTGTTTTTTGTTATTTTGTTTATTCCCAAGTGTGGTAAGGGACTTTTGAAAGTGTATCTGTATATATTGTCACCACAGTGCTCTGGTCTTTGTTTATTGTAGTAAATATACAAATAATTCATAAAATTATGTTTTTTATATCAATTATTTAATCTACAGATTTTAAAATTCCATTTCTTAATTTTTTTTTATAAGACAATGTGCCAAAATATTCTAAAATATTTTATAGAATTTAAAAAATTTGTATAATTTACTTTTTAAATTTTAAATATGTTTTGAAGCAATCATCATGTTAATCAAATTTTTATATTTAATAGAGAACAAAATACATATAGTCATGTGTTTAAAACTTTCACTATAAAATAGCCTAATTTATAATACACACCATCCTTTTGGGCAGTAGATTCTATTTCCTCAGACTTTTGTATAGGGTAAAAGTTCATAGGCACCAACATGAGGTTTAAAATGTTAAGGCCAAAAACTGCTGAACATATGTGCATGATGGCTGCATAAACGGTTTCTCATTTTCTGAAACAAGTTGAAATTATCAAATTTTAAAATAAAATAAAAACTACAATACTAGTTCTAACAATCATTGTTCGAACAATAAGTTCAATTTAAAATATTCCATTAATTTTAAGTAATGTTACAATTTTATGGTGTGCATTATTTATAAATGAGAGTATCTCAGTTATAAATTACAACAGATAATTGAAATAAATAAATAATAGATCATAATAACGTCAGTTATATGACACAGTATCACATTCTATTACCTTTCACACAACAAAGTCCTTCATATAGGCTACATTACGCACTTAGTAATGTTGTCACTTAAAATCATTAAAATAATTTCACGAACAATCGTATAAGTTATTATAGGAACTCTATAACAATATATTTAACCACCTGTGGCAGCATGGAAATTGAGAATTGTCTGAAATTCTTTTGTTTTATTTTCTATTTACATTTTATATAGAAGATAATCGAAGATGAGAAGTATTTTTTTTTTAGGTTCTTTTTATAAACAACATTTTTAGTTTTACTATTACATAATTTTGGGCTATTAATGTCAGCTCAGACTACATGTCACTTAGTGTTTATTCGCCAGTCGCTTCATTCGGCGGTGCCAAAATTAAAACCATTTATAACTTTGAACCTGTGAAGCAGTATTAATAATACTTACATTTATCTGTAACCTTTTAATTATGAACCAACTATGTTATTGATAAAATGTATGGTTTTACTGAAATGTCAAACTATACTGTAGAATGTTGATTTTCTCCTAACCACTCCATAAACAACAACTTAGAACCAAACACTGCACCGATTTAAATAAAATTTTCAAATTCAGTAGTGTTTAAATTATATACCCATTCGTTCACTGAAAAAACATAAGTTTTTGCTGAAAAGTTTAAATATCAAAATATGTAGAAAAATCTGAATTTCCTATTTTTAAGCAGTTAAAATCAGTCACAACTCTGGAACTAATACGCCGCTTACAAACAAACTTTTAATTCCCTTAAGCGTTCAAATCATTTACCAACTTTTTCATTCGCAAACTATATCTTGTTACTGAATTTTTTTTTTTTAATGTGGTAAAATCTCGTTTTTGAATACCCTTTCAGGCACTCGAATATTACTGAATCAAACAAAACTAAAGTAAGATATTGCATGTACTGTTTACAGAAAAAAAATTGGAACAGCAGTTCTTAAGTTTAACTTCACAAATAGAGAGACATTTGGTTTTATATGTAGAGAAATATTATTTCTTTAAAAATCTGATCATTTATGGGGTGGTAAGTTGATAACCGTTCTTACAAGATATTCATAATAGATGTGTAGATGTGTAATAAATGTGTAGGCCTGTATTCATAATAGAGAAATACATACCTACACATTTCCATTCATAATATCCATGTCTACAATTTGTGCAGATAAAGCAAGTCCAGATTATAGATAAGAAGTTCATTAGCACCTTGATATGTCACATCAGCAAATATTCAACTTGCAAGGTACTTACTTAAAACTGAAATTATTAATTTAGTAGAATTTGAATTAGGTCAATTTGACACTTAGTAAATTAAGGGGATACTTGTATACGTCCATCCCTTGTGTACGTGCGAGTGTGCGTGTGTGTCATATATAAATAGGAGATCATGCTTATGCATTCATTAATACAAATGTTAATATTTGACTAACATGCCCAATGAAATTTGAATAACTCCAAACAGGCAGCTTACTTTATTTACACTATTCGTTAATCTTCGTTATAAGCTGAAGAAACATCCTAAATTTTAAAAAATTACTAATTATTTGTACAAATAAAATAGTAGGCTATACATTTCTGTAAATTACCATATCTTATTTCAAATCGATGGTAGTTCTTTATATTATAGTAATTGCTACATGTTTCGCTGCCATAGACAGCATCATCAGGCCAGCTAATAACATTAACACTTTTGTTCACATACACATCACAAACACATCTAAAAATCTCGGTCTGGCACAAATAATCGTACAGAAACGGCACTCGTTAAAAGTTAAAAATTGTTTTTGTTCCCAGTAGTTTGGCCACATGTTCACTAACTGAGTTAGATTGGGATACTACTGCTTTAAACGTTCCTTATCAGATATGAACTTTGCCCTATTCTGATGTTTCAATATCAATTCATACATGTAGTTGGAGGTGAAATTTAGTTTGTCATTTAAAATGTTGGATGGATTAATCTTCTGGTATTTCTGTAAACATTAAAGTGAGAAGAGATCCAACCTTCAGTATGGGCGCCTCATGTTTGTCATGTATGATATAGAAAAATATCCTCTCTCAATCAATATGTCATATAACTAGTTTGATTATAAAGTGACTAACACAGACACTAATTTAATGTAGTTTTTCATTCTTAAGTGGGTGTAAATTAAATACAGGTAATGAGAAAGTAATTATAGATCATGTTGTTTATTATTAATATAGGCTATGACTAAAGGGTAAAAACTAATATTTATATTTATTATATACTATTCATTATTTATGTACTTTAGTCGTGAATTTAAATGTTATTTCAACAGTAGCCAACATCCCATGTGTTTAAATATGTTCAAGATGCCATAATTTGGTGTACACATTGTTTTGAAGTGATCAGATCTCTACAAAAAAGTATACTTTCTTATTAACTTGGGAATTAGAAAAAGATTCATTTCCAATCTCTTCACTCATACAACTTGTTTGAGCAAATTAAATTTATTAATTTACTTAATAATCTGGTGAGAATAGGTTAAAAATTAGGACAGCTATAATATACAACCAGAAAAAATCATTTAAAAAAAAAAAACTTCAAATCTCAGATTGTTTTAAATGAAGAAACTTGTTCGATTCATAGTAAATCCTTACCTAGTCCCAATCATACAATGTATTAAGATCCTCTAAATGAAATCCTCGAAAGATGGTTTCTTGGGCCTAGTAGGAGCTGTTAAATTGTATTTGTAGATCAAGAGGTTTTATCTAAAATAGCTGTTTACACATGTTTTCTGAACCTTGTAATTATGTATATTACTACTTTCTTGATGTCGAATAGGCACTAACGAACGTCGAAGATATGTATACAAGGTGTTTCAAAAGTTGTTACATCAAAACCAAAGAAAAAGTTTATAAAAACATATTTACTAACATGCTTAGTTGTCTTCATACCCACCATTTTGTGTTTTTAACAAAACAAAAATCATATCTTTTAAATTATACGGAGTTAAAATGGCGTTCATTTAAACTTTTTAAGGATAAAATAAAGCAAAAGCTTAAAGTTTCAAATATTTAATAGTATAAATGAGCTACAATTGTTTCGCCTTGCGGCATCGACGGGCTACCATCGACGTAGCCCGTCGATGCCGCAAGGCGAAACAATTGTAGCTCATTTATACTATTAAATATTTGAAACTTTAAGCTTTTGCTTTATTTTATCCTTGAATATGGAGTTTCAACAAGAAATATCTGCTATTACATTAAAGTTAAACTTTTTAATATTGCATATCTCAAACACTTGAAATTTTACAAAATATTCAGAGATTTTTTTTTATTATTTTTTAAAATTATTCTTTCTGCAACTTAAAGGATAACTGTGTTATCGACAAAAAGTGAAAACTGTAATTCTTGTTAATTGTCTACAATGCCCAAGATTAGTCTAGAACCAACAATTTTGAATTCTGCAATTTTTTATCTCCAAATCTTACTCAAGTTTAGAGGACAACCGAGTTATTGAAGTGTAATTAATAATATGAATGTCTGTGTTTTGTAGTCTTATTACGGTTTTTGAGAAATTCAACATTTTAAAAGTTTAAATATTTTATCATTTTAAAATTATTTAAGGAAATCAGTTAATTTTTCTCAAATTGGGTTTTTATAACACTAAGTTGCATGCAAAATTTCAACTCAATACCATTAAGCGTTAAAAAAAATGTTGTTTTTTAAAACAAAATGGTAGCTACTTAGAAAACTAGGCATAAGAAATATCTTTATTTAAATTATTGGATTTGATATGAGGAATAAGTTCCTGAAGTTTTGGCACGATTTTTGAAAACACCATGTATTTAAAAGTATCCACTCTTCACGGTTGTGTCGGTGAATTGACCCTGCATGTCAGATATCATATTTTTGACAATAACTTCGCTATTTGTCATCTTGGTGGAGTCGTGGAATAACTTCGCTATGAGAGGTCGAGTTGATACCGTTACAACTGGAATTGAAATTTGAAATCTTCATTTAATTTCATATGTTAAAAGTTGAATATACGATATATGAACAAGAAAGTTTTTTAAATGACCGCTATTTTGACATTTTCAATTCTATTTTTCTGAGTTTCAATAGGGTTATACATGAGAACAGCATAGTCCCTTTAATAAAAATTTTATGATCCTATTTTAATTATTGTGGCCGCTATCGTGCTTACATACAAACGACAACGACACCAAGAATGGACGAACGGCAGAGCCGAAAATCAATTTTTCGGTTTCCTGGTGGCATGAAACGTAAGATCACTCAAAACACGTAGTCAAAATAAATGGGCACAAATCTGTTAAAATCCCAACTTACAAATTTAAATTATTTTGTGGTTAGTAACGTTCTTCAAGATTTCTAAAAAAAAAAAAAAAACATATCGCATGTATATAAACAAACATGTTTTTGTATAAAACTTACTTTTGGGAAATAGAGAACTTTTTTCTTCTTTAAAACAATAAATCACTTAATGGCGGTTCCCACTTACATTTTATGAGTTTTCCTGCAAAGATTCAATTTTGTAAGATAGGGCGAAAATTACCTTAAATCCTTTATTCTTTTCGTTATTTTTTTTCCCCTGTCAATTACTGATTTTCACGGTTGACATTTTTATTAATTCGCAGTATTGTTGTTCATTTTAGAAACAACAATCACTTGTTGACAATGTTATATGTGTTTACAGGTGTACTAATAACAATTACTTAAATTACAATTATTCACTTTTTAAATCACCGTGATTGATGGGTAACAGTGACAATACTGTATAATCATTATTTGTCCTATCGCTGTTAAAATTAAAACTAGTTAAATTTGAAAAATATGTGAAACTACTTTTAACACATGTTTGTTTTTTGTAAAATAGTTTTTATTATCAGTAAAAAGGTTTAAAAACAACTTGCTGTGTATTGTCATCAGATTTACTGAAATTGTTGAAAGAATGAGTGAAGTTATCGATATATTAAAGTGAAAATAAAATTAATATAAACTATAAGGGAAATACGAAAGAGTTTAGCTTCAAAACAAGGATTATTATTATACTTTGACAATTAATTTAACGTTGTAAGATAATTAAATATAATAAACGGTACAAAATAATGCACAAACTTTCTACTACAATCATTCACGAAACCAAACACTGAATATACAAAATTAATTTGTCACTATCTCCGCACAAATCGTTAGGACGGTAGTTTTCAGTAAAATATCGTTACAGATCTCTACAAAATATTTTGAATAAATATTTATATAGAGCCCAAACTTTCTTCCTTTTTACTTAAGTGTAAATCCTATTTGATTGAAAACCCTTGAAATTTCAAGCGAATGTCTGTCATTCTCTCTGTCTGTCTGTAAATCACAATTAGTCTACACAGACTAGACGATAATTCCTAAATATTACAAACTTTGGATTTGTATTATTTCTATTGTCCCACATATAGAAAAAAAAATATAGCGGTAAAAAAAACATAAATTAGAGTAGTTATGGGGCAAAAATTATTGAGTTAATTTTTTTTTTAAATATTATGTGTGGGGTACCAAATAAACTACATGTCTGGTACATGTATATTATTTATATAGATAAGTCAAAACCCACAGGCTGATGAAGAAATCTCTGGATAGAAGAAGCCTAGAGCTATGTTTATTTTTAACAGGGTTTGATTTAGGTTTGTAGACGCGTACTAAGAAAGGATTTTGAAAATGTTCCACTCTATGGGCGTTTTTTATCACTAAATCATGAATTATATCATTGTTTATGGGTCGATTTTGATCAAAATTGGTGTGTTGCTGTATTTGGACATAGTTTCCATAGCACCACCATTAGCGTTGGGCTAAAAATTTATTTTTTTTATAATCTCAACTATCCCCAGGTGAAACTGGGGCCATCAGTTAGTATTTCATAATATTTTGGATGTACGAAAAGTTTCAGAACTGTAAATAACTCTTAAACTATGACTAAGTAGAACACTGAAATATTATAAGTGTTAAAAAAAACAAAATTCCTCCAACACAAAATGGCAGTCAAAAGACAAACTTAATTCGGTTATTTAGTCTAGAGAAATAAGAATAATTCATAGACATACCAATTTCTTTACCTTATCTTGATGAGCTTAAATCAGGGATATTGCTAATTAACATTTCAAAGTACAGAGTGTGCCCAACCTTGAAAAATAATAATTTCACCTTATGCAATTAATCACCGCGCCCACATCTAATTACAAAGTAACTTATAATTTAAATTTAATCTTACCTAGATTATTTTACAGTAACTATTCAACATGTGACAGTGTATCTCTAGGTATTGACAGTGTTTCTTCTGTTTTTAGATTTCTCAGTTCTTACACAATTTGCGTCCTGATTTTATAAACTCTGGCTTACCGCACAAAACATTACATCAATTCAATTATGTTATATTATATTAAAGAGAGAAGACTAAGATATATTTTTCACATTATTTACAAATCCTTTATAATAAATAGTAAATTCACTGATTAAAGTTTATTAAAATAAAGTAAATAATTTTGAGTTCCAAAGTAAAAAACTGAACGCCATTTTTTATTGCTAAAGTTTGCTTTCTAATATACAAGACCTATAAAATAAGGTATCACTCGATGGGGTTTATAAATTTGTATTTGCCTCCTTAAAACCCCAATTTTACGAGGAAGGATGAATTAACCCCCATATGCCGTAAAATTGTTTTTTGTTTTTTACACAAGAAATCGGTTTTAAGATTGTAGTTTTCTATTTTTCCTAGTGTAAAACTTATTTTGCTAATTCTAGAGTTTTATCGACATCCAGTATAATCGTCATAACTGTTGTGTCATTCAAATGGTTTTATACTTTTTTTAATATAGCTGCAAATCCATTACAACAGACGACAATTAAACATCATTAAAAAATTTGTTTGGTGTGCAAGAGAACTGATATATCCGCAAAAAAATCCTCACATAATTTACCAAATAAACTATATAAAAAATACTATATATCATAATTCATAAATTTTTACCTAATTGTGTTTCCAAGCCATACAAGCATTTTCACTATGTACAATCCTCGTGCACGCGAAATCACACTTCACAGAATGACTTCAATATGTGTTTAATATTTTACACGCGGATTCAAAGTACGAATGAGCTGAGAAATCTGCCCACGGCGCAGTTTATTGTGTCTCACACTTCCGTCCATTATCAGCAGAATACATTGGAACAGTTGTTTATCACTTACGTAAACAGGTTTCTTATTTCCATTAAATTCACTTTTTCTATTTTTTATAAAGTTTTTATTCGCCTGATGAATCTTGATTGTAAAATTTCATGCTTACAGCTGTTTCGCTTATCCTTACAGTAAACAGATCCTTGTGTTAATCAAATTAGTCAAACTATGCCTATCTCAAAACTTCTTCAAATTAAATGGCGATATATTTATGCAAAACGAGGCCTCACTACTTTCTCGTATAATACTAAACCAACCATGTGATGAACACCACCAATAAACACTACAACGTACGTTGATGACATAATTTGTTTATTTCATGTAAACCAATGACAATTAGAAATATTTGGCAACTACTTTCATCATAGTATTCGAAAACAACCTTAGTTTTAATTTTCTAGATCTCACAAAAATACTGAAACAACAACAAACTATACAGAAAACCAGCTCAAACAGACCAAAGCAACAAAAATAACTCTGATCATCCCATTTCTCATAAATTTACAGCTTAATACACAGATTGAATAAAGTTCCTTTAAATGCAGAATATTATCATAAGGAATTCAACACCATCAAATACATTGCGTTAAGAAAGATGTCATACAAAGATGTATACTGCGTGGAACATTGTAAAATTTGAAACTAATGTTATTTGGTAAATCCATGGCAAAGTTATTGATTCCAATTTCTTTATTGAGTATTTTATTAATGCAGGAGTGCAGACTAATGAAATGCGTGTATCGGATGATTACAGTTCTGCTTTAAAGTTATTAGATAACATAACCTCCATTCACAATACGGAAAGAGCTGTTGTCAAGTGGAAGTGTATTGATGCAAAAGATGTTTAAAATGTGTTTCAGAATTAAGTATTTCCCAAAGTGAGGACTTTTACGGTTTATCGAACAAAATAGTTAAGGAAATCATTCATTTTATTATAAAACAACTGACCGTTCTTTTTAATATGGCTTTAGAAACAGGTACATTTTCAAAAGAATTTAAAATTACCAAAATTGTACCAATGTTTAAAAAGGATAATAAATTGTGTGCCCCACAAGTTATAGACCAATATCCTTAATTCCATTTTAAGTAAAGTCTTCGAGCAATGTATAAAGGAACAGTTTCACAGGTTTTTCAGTCAGAGTAAACTATTGTGTGGAGAACAATTTGGTTTCCTTCCTGGGCTAAACATTACTAGAAGCGGTTGTACAGCACGTTTTGTTAAGTTTTGAAACTAAGCTACATTAGTCGACACATCTAAAGCTTTCGAGAGTATTCCTCATAAATTACTTTTTTCTCTTTTTTTTTTTTGTTCTTAAGGAATTAGAGGCACTGAACTAAATTTGTTGCAGTCTTATTTTAGTGAGAGACAGCAAATGGTTTTTCAATGCCAGGATAAGTCTAATTTTAAAACTGTAAAAATTAGGGTACCACAGGGATCGGTTCTGGGCCCTTTCCCCTTTATTGTGGCTGTAAATGACTTGTCTATTAATATGCCTTGCAAGTTTATTTTGTATGCAGATGACACTACGTTTTTAAACAGTGGTAATAGTATTGAAGTTTTAAGATTAAAACAGGATAAAGCATTGGAAAAAGCTTTGCACTGGTTCGAAGCAAACTCTCGTATTGTTAACAATAGTAAAACTGAAAAATTGGTCTTTTCTCTGAATGGTTTGAATACAAATTGTACCACAAAAACTGAAACTGTTAGGTGTTCATTTGGATTATAGTTTAATGTTTGATATAATATGTTGTCACTTTGTAGTTGTTTTTATGGTTGTATTTCATTCTTGTTATCTTTTGGTATAATTTTGTTGTTATAATGATTTTTGTAATGGATACCACTCATAAAGGATACTGTTCTAGATGTTTTATATTGTATATGTTGACACTGTTTATTGTCATTGAAATGTGCTTAACGACAATAAAATAAATAAATAAATAGGGACCGAATACGACAAAAAATTACATTTCCAGTTAAAACAAAATCTTCAAAAAACAAGGCTACAATTTGGCATAAGGAACAACAACACCCTTAAATCTTTAATAACCTCAAAAAACAAAATCACCAACAAATTTGACAAGTTTGCCATCTATAAAATTGACCTAACCTAAAAATTACATTGACTTTCCGGATAACCTATACGCCAGATATTCAAATAACACCTACCATCCACCAGAAATATATTCAAATCGAAATCCAGTTTTACAGAACACATCATCAAAGAGAATCACACCTATACCGATATAGACACAATCCCGGAAATTCTACTTTTCTGTAAAAAGGACCATAAGGTTAAGGGAAGCCTATCATATTTATAGAAATTGCAAACTGACAACAGAAATCTATTAAATGATTGAACACAATTTCAATCCAACCTCATGTTTGATCTTGTAAATAAGTTATACCCACCCACAGACGACAAACCACCAGATAAAATCAACATTTGGACAAAGTAGACAATCGTACGAACATGACAAATTGATTTATTTACAATTTTATTTATTTTCTAAACAATTTCAAACTTATAATTATATGTGTTTATAAGTCTATTCAAGTTTTTTTTAATGTTTTTATTGTTTGAAAAATTGTTAATGTAACAAGTGTTTGTTCTGATGATGCCTGATAGATAGGCGAAACAGCTTAGAACGTTTACAATCATAATTGCTCTGGCAAGGAAAAAATTTATAAATATTATAGTAAGCAATCGGTTAGACTAATACCACAATAAAACGACTTTTTTTTTAAATGTCACCAATTAAGTAAAAAATTATTTATTTATGATGTACACAAATTGTATATTTTTATAAACTGGTATAACTAATATTTTATCATCATAAATTTAAAACGCAAAAACTAACGCAATGCTTATTAAAAATATTTGCTCTCTTTTATTTACAGAAATGTACCAAAATAATTTTTACATCTATTTTGAAGAGTTAAATTTTATGGGCCGAAAAATTGAAAACACTAATTTATGTCAATTGAGAAATAGCCCTTAAAAAGCCCACTTTCCTCCAGAAGATTAACATTATGGCAACTGGCAGCAAAAAAGATATGTTTGTGGTTGTTCAAACCACTTCGTTATCCTAGCAATAAAAATTAATAATATAATAACAGCTGATTTAATAAATTATTATATATATATATTTCTAATATTATTTTTATTTTGCTAAATATCGACGAGATATAAAACTTATGATATTCACAAAAAAGAAGATAATTTTTTTTAGTCCATGCTTTCCAAAAATTTTAATATGAATTGTAAGTCTGTTCTTGGTAAATTGGCTTGTTTCTAAGCAATTTTTAATTTCATTGTTTTCCCATTTTTACATATAAATAGCATAAAATTGTGTGATGGATTTAAAAATATCTACTATTGAAAACAATCGTACAAAATACAAATTTCCAATTTCATCAAAATCGACTCTAGCCTATTTTACTATGTAACTTCCAAGCACACACCTTCCTCTCTCTTATCAGGTTTCTCTTGACCAACTCTAGTTATTTTCCAACCCTGAAGTATATGTTGGGCTTCTTCAAGTTATGTTCTTTTCTTTCTTGATTTTATAAGGCGATGAAAACCGAGAAGTTTTCGCTGATAATTACAAAATCTACAATAAAAAACGTTATCTATAAAAAAACATAATTAATAACACAACTTCAAAATTAGTAAAGATAAAAACAGTGATCAGCTTTAGTGTCCGGAATTTAGTTGAATTTTACTCAAATTTACCGAACAATTAGGTTTCACTAATTTCTTAAATTTAAATATGATATAGAATAAGTGCCTGAAAATGTTTAATGGTGCAATTTAACCGGTTTTTCGGTAAGACCTTCTTAAAAAAGGTCCTACACAAAGCAATATCTCATCCATCTCCAATCAAGCTGATACAGAAAAAACAAAATTCGTATTCTATCACGTCAGCGTATCAGCTGAATGCCGAGCAAGTGTTATGTTTTTATATTTTGCTGATGTTGAAATTATCAATACAGAGAACTATTGAAGTCAGACTGTATGACTTGAATTTTATAATTTTAGTGGTAATATTTCTATGAAATAAAATTATAAAAAAAGATACTTACCGTTGTAAAAGTTTTAAAATAAAGTACATAAATTTCTCTCATTTTAAAAAGAAGTGATCGGTTTTGCACCACCATCATAATAATTAAATCCTTGAGGAATGGCTTGGGGTATTTCTGCCAATCAGTATCATATAACGAATTACGTAATTTATGATCCTGTAACAATTTCATGTAAAATATCAAATGTGTTGTATACAGTATACACAACCGGCAAGGAAAATATATAAAAAATAATCTAGAGAAAAAAGTATTCGGATTAGCGTAGGTTCAATAATAATAAAATCAAACAGCAGAATCTCGCTATAATACTTTAAAATGTGACAGTGTTAACCTAATAAGCTATGTACAGCCACTAAGTTGGTAATAAGAATCTGATCAATACCAGTGCGAAGCTCCTAGATAATAGGAGGTATTAATTAATTTGTAATTTTTTGAATAAACAATCTACACTTAAAACTCTCAAATTATGGTCAAATTCAAAATTTTCAATATAGTTCGTAAAATGCTCCAAAATGAACATTACATCACAATATTTGTTTTAGGATACGTAAGAAAAACAAAGGACCCTTATAATTTGAAAAGCGTGTGTATCCGTCTGTCTGTCTGTCTGTAAGTCGCAACCCTTCTACACAGACAAAACGATAAATCTTATATATTTGAAACTTTGCATTTATATTCTTTGTATAATCTCACATATAAGCAAAATATAGCGGTAACAATAATAATTGACTAATTTTATTTTTGGAAATATTGTGAGTGGGGTATCCAATAAAACTAGAAGTTATTCTGATTAGTAATGTGTATGTTTATTTGACGAAGAAATTTATATTTTAACGCTAGGCCGCTAAAAGACTTCGACTTTATAAAAATAACTGTCCCTATAAATATTCCTACCTATACTAAGTCGTTTGTATTTAGCACAAGCTTAACCCTTTTATTATATTATAACTGCTCTGCTTTTTATATGAAAAATAAGTCTTCAGAGCTTTGATTTAAAATATGACCGGCCGCCTTTTTGTATTGACTCAATAGATTTGGATTTTTTTACCAGTCTTTTTCTACTCGTCAAGACTTTTAAAATGACTTGATTCCCTTATCATTTAAAATATTTGAATTGAGCCCGCGAAACCCTCCCCCTTCCAGAAAAGAGGTAAATTATTACATGAAAATGTAGAATCTATACCTAAGCTAAATGCTAAAAATAGAGATGACACCTGAGATTTTATAATGAATGATATTGTATATTTAAATTAAAGGTGGACTTTTTTATTAAAGATATTTACTGCATTTATAATTAACTGTCCCAACCAGGAAAGTATCCAAATCAATCTAAGAAATCCCAACATCATTCCCACATATGCAAACGTTGATGATGTTGGTTCAACTCAACAAACTTGGTTCCTAAAAAGAATAAAAAAACATGTTTTATTATCTTGCATATATCACAAATAATATTTGTAAAACTAAAATTACAACAACTTCAATGCTACATGTCTAACAGAATACATTTTATGATTTATATTGTCTTTTAAACTATTTTAAATATTTTTTTAATATACAATAACAGCTTATCATAACATGTTCAAAGCAAAATATGAAGTTAGTATCAATAAGAAAGCAAAATATAATTTTTACTTTAAATATTTATTTAAGATTTTTACTGAATAGTAATATTAGTTTTAATTTTTTTTTCTCTTTTAGTAAAATAAAAATAAAATAATTTTATGGGTTATAAAAAATAAGCACAAACTCTCTTTTACAAAATTAAATACAAACCCAGTTCAACGCTTAAAGGGGAATAGTCACAAAACCAAAACTTAAAATTAATTTTTTCTCGAAATTAGCTGTAACGATTATGATAAAACTTTTCTAAAATGTATACGCGAATAATACCTCCCCTCCCTCGAACAATCAGTTGCGATTTCCACAAATATGTCTGTTTCTAAGTGATAGGTTAAAAACTATTAAAGGGGAATCGTCCTAAAGTTCCATCTCAAAATTGGTGGAAAGAATTTTAATAAATTTTTTAGGAAAAGGGATAATTTATAACAAAGTAGCGAACCACAAGTAAACACAAGTTACAGTTCATGAGTTTTTTTTCTTAATCCAAGGGAACCCGACGACAGTGGTCAATAGGGTCATTGGAGGATACATTTTAACAAAATTTGATGGAAATCATTAAAGCCAATTTTATGAAAATCGAAATTTTGAGTTTTCGTCTAGCCCCAAATTATTATCAAAAACAGGAAAAAAAGTTTTGTCATAGAGTCAAGATATATGTACAATCAAATTAGACTGAAATCAATCTACTAATTTCGAGTGGAGAACATAAATTATAGACACACTGTATTCCAAAAACAACTCTTTTGGGTACAGAAAAGCTCAAAAGAAATATCTTCACAAAAAACTAAATATCGATTCTTTTACTTACTGCATCTTTCTCTACACTATGAATATGCAAGAAAGTAAAAAGGTGTGATTATTTAAGCAAGTTGGTTTCTTGGTCCTTGTAGGAAATGTTAAATTGTATCGGTAGATTACCGTGTCTTACCGAATAGAATAAATTTGTTTAACACAGTTGTTAGATATGTTTTCTAACCCTCGTAATTGTGTATATTAATATTTATTTATTGTCGGCTAGGCCCTAACCAGCCTCTTAGATGTGTATATATCAAAAAATCTCCTCTCGCTTCGTTCATCTCAGTGTCTCAGCCCAAACGGCTTTCGAAGCTTGGAGAAGCCTACACTTGCTATACTTTACGAATATCACAATTTCACCTTGGGAGGTGAAACTTTGAAATTACGTTTATGACAATAACTTCGCTATTTATCATCTTAGAGAAGTGGTATTGGTAGAGTACCATTACATCCAGAATGTAAACCTGAAAATTTTTACAAAATTTAATGTGTAATAAGTTCAAAAACTGTGTAAAATGAGCACATACTCATTTTCAAGTATATTTTTTAAAAATAATAGGGTCCTATATGTGCACACCGTATACCAAATTTCATGTACCATTAATAAATTTTGATTGTTTACGTACAGCAATGACGTCGAACAAGCGGTTAAAAAAATCAAGTTTTCCGTATCAAGTAAACGTGAAAGTAGTCAAAGGGAGGTTGTATTTTTTTACAATTACCAGATTTACCCTATACTTTGTATACTGGGTAAATAACAAAGAGTAATGATAAGGACAAATATTTTGTAAATTTACTTTACATTAGTTTATTGTTACGTTCTACAAGTAGATTTATTAAACTTATATTTAATAAAATGAAAACATAATGTCACTCACCACACTCATCCTATAAGCACAGTCATAGGCGTCATCGCCGGGGGCGGGGGGACTTGTCCCTCCCCCAATATTTGAGATGTAAAAATATTTTTGCTAAAAACGAATGATTTACTTAAAACCTTAAAAGGTAAACATCGGGCTTTGTCTTTACTAGGGTTTTTAACATTACATTTCTGTTACAAACGCATAAATAAATGCATGAAAACGATGTTTTGAGAAGTTTAATTTTAAAAAATTTCCATACCCCCAGATCCCCGGCATATGTCCCCCCCCCAACTATGGCATACTATGGCATATCCCCATATGTCGGCATATGAACTGGTGATGACGCCCATAAGCACAGTTCCAAACATGTGTCCACGGTAATGTATAACAACATTCCAAAAGATTCATTAAGAAGTGAAACATAACTGAAAACAAGTAGAAAATATATATAATTACAACTAATGAACATAAAATAATTAATCGATTAATTTTTTTATTCTACCGGATGATCCACTAGTCCCAAACACACAAAACTGCTAATTTGATAACGTTTATTAGAATACAAATACAATATTTTCAAGATGCACAGATTACGATATGTTCGACATGTTTTCGTTAAGGTTTAGGCACAGATACACTTTAAATTCCCAGTCACGTAAAACATCGTGCAAAACTTTATGTGTTATCTTAGCACACGCCTCGATGATACATTACCTAAGGTGTGTAAAGTCTCAGATCTTTTTTATCAAACTATATCCTTAAGTGTCCGCAGAAGTAAAAATCAAAGTAGGTGAGGTTTGGAGATCGAGCTGGCCCTTAACAACAACTTCGTCGTCCAATCCATGCGTTGGATTGTAACTGTTCATCAAGATACCCAAAACGCTGAGATCGAATGGGCCCCATCTTGCTGGAACTATTTTTAAAATAGGGCTCTCTCATTCAAAATAATTGGTACTAAAAGTTCCTGTAGCATGTTCAGGTAGTTAAAAAAATTTAGGTTGCCGTCAATAAAAAAGTGTTTATATATGCTTACGTCAAACCATCTGTTTACAGGCACCTTCAATTTTCTTCCATTAAACTAATGTTAGTTGGTGTCGCTCCAATAGCCCTGGTTTTGACAACTTAATTTACATAAAAATTTGCCTTATTAGAGAACATCTTTAAAACAGTGGGTTGTTCCAGTGCGAATTTTGCCAAGAGTTCAATCACAAAAATTCATACTCCTATCGTAATCATCCTCCGACATGTGACAGGCCAAATTCTTTTCGTAAGAATGAATGTCATCTGTTTTGTGTAAAATTCGAAGGATGCTTGTATTAGAGTCTTGTTCAAGGACAGAAGACACCGAGACTTTTACCCACAGCTGCCAAGCACCATAGTCCCTTCAATCGTTACGGTTCTAGGGGAGCCAGATCTTGGTTGGTCTTCACTAGGCGTAGACTTAAATTTCTTTGTGAACTTAGCAACTGAATCACGAGTAACTTGAGTTTGGTAGTCACATTAAAAGTATCTGCCTCTTGGTAAGAATAAAATAACATCGATACATACCTTCTGAGCTAGCATTTTGTCACAGGCCAAAGCAAAGCAGGTTGACTGTCAAATAAACAAGCTTTAAAACAACTAAACTTTAAAAAAAATTGTTTCATTGACACAGCTGTGGTTTAATCGCCCATTTAGTTTAAAATAATAGTATAAGTATGACCCGCCTAGTTTGTATGGAGACTTTTTGATCCGTCAGACTCTCGAAGAAGTTAAATTCGTTAATGCAAATAAATGACTTCTATTCCATTTATAATATGATGATAAAAAAGTCTCACGTTAAGGGTTGTTCAACTAAATACTTATGTTCATAACACAGTAAAGCAATTAATTGTTACATAAGTTTTCTGAAAGTCGTAATTAAGTACATCACTACTTTCTTGGCGTCAGATAGATCTTGTAGATGTGTATCTATTAAAACATCTCCACTCGCTTCGCTCGTGTCAGTGTCTGAGATCTAGAGGACCTCGAAGCTGTACATTTTTCCTAGATTTAAATTACATTTTTGCCAATAACTTCTCTATTTGTATGATATAAAATTGTGGTTGTTACCATTACACGCAGAATTGATATCTACAAAATTTTATATAAATTTTATTTGTTGAATAATACACGAGATATGAACAAAAACTTTATATAATGGCCGCCATTTTAACAGTTTCAATTAGATTTATACACATTATAGTTCTCTATAATAAATTTCATGTTCCAATCTGTATTTTTGAGGCCGCTATCATGTTTACCTACAATAACAACACGACGGTAAATCGCTTGTCGCATTTCAATTTTTCAGTTTCGTGAGACTATAAAACGTTAAGATCAGTTAAAAAGTAGAGCTAGACATTTTTGATGATTACCAAACTTAACCTATACATACTGGGTGAGTAAAAAAAAAGGAAGAAAAGAACATTAATTAAAGACCCCTAGCTCTTGAATACTCTAATACCATCAAAGTCGCCAGAGAACTAAAGTTGGTCAAAGATACCTGATACGAAATATGAAAGAGAGGGAACCCAATACTATATAAATACATGTTGTTGAAGGGAGATAATATCCAGCTAAGTATTACTCGGGTTTACCAAACCCATTGCTCAAAAATGTCATGTAAGCCGTAGTCTATTTTGTATATAGACCTGTATCATGATTTCAGATTTATTATTATTTATTTTATTTATTTATTTTTATTATTTTTTTTTATGACCATAACTCAAATTTAGACAATAATTATGTAACTGGAGACTGTAATATTTCTCATGTATTTCCTTTTTCGTGTGGTTCGACATATTTGGCTTATCAACCTCAAAAATACTGTACACTTTCGAACACAGCAGTTATCAGTATGAAGCTAAACACAGGTAAGTAAATTGACAAAGAATCCAACGGAAATGGAATCCAACATGAGTAAGGTAGTGGGGGAGGGCGTTATGTCCTTATTAGTGTTATATACGAATCCATAAATGCCAAATATTAGAGTTAAAAGATACTTACTCCCATCACCAACGGCTACAATGAAGAGACCTACATACAAACATAGAGTAGCATTCTTTTTTATGTATTTATTTTTAATGTCCTTTTTACTTTCTATGATACTGTATAGTTATACAATTCTTTTTTTATTATTTTACAGACAAGACAATAGTTTTTCCTCTGAAGAATGTTTAAGAAAACAAATATGAAACAAAACACGGTTATTACCAAATCGTTCAATGCATCCACAGAGTTGTCCATATCGTCGTGGTAGTAAAGTAAATTCATAAGCAGCAGAACAAAGGTAGTCAGCCATAAAAAAAGTAGCAAATGATTTCAATGGATTTTGTTTCACTCTTGAAATTCGTTGTAATTCTAATGCCTAACCTAAAACTACAAGGTACGTTTCCAAGATTTTTGATATTTTATTTTCAATTAGTGATGTTTCCAGCATTGCTGTAAATAAGGTAAAATATTACTACAAAATTGACAGTATAGCTACAATAATTAGATAATTAAAATTTTGCTATTTGCATTAGAACCCATAATACAAATGATTTTAGTTTTGTTTTGTGCCAGTTAGACTAATGACAGCTGAAGATATGTTATACATTAATTCAAAGTGTTAAGTGCGTTTTATTTTAAGTTTGCAAATTAGTGAGATATCAGAAAGACATCATAATATAAGCTGTGTTAAGAGAACTTGTTTGTTATTTCAAGGCCGAGGATTAAGAAATTTAGAAAGATCTTTGACTACATGACTATACAGTAAAGTTCCACAATAATTAGAAATTGTCCAACTGTAAAAGTTTTTCAAACAATATTCAGTCTTGTTTAATAAATTAGTAGTTTTAAGTTTATTAGATTTGTATTTATAGTTCTGGTTTGTTACAATCATAAAATGAGTATAATTTTGGAAATTATATTGGAATTTTTCGTTTTGTTACTGCATTTAAAAATATATATATATATTATTTTAATCACTTTTCTACGAGTGATAAAACTGATTCTGCAGCAGTTGTTCTAAAATAAAACATGTATTCTATTTTACTTACATTATAAAAAATTCTTTAAAATGAAAACATTACGATCTTGATGTAGCATTATATTAATTTTTATTTAATTTGTCTAATTGACCTTAAATAAATTTTCTATTATGGCAGTAATATTATTATTAATATTGTAGGTTTAATGATACGACTGATTATTATCTATACTATTATATAAAAAATCTAATTGTGTCTGTCTGTGTGTGAGTGTGTGTGTTGCAACGCACCCCCCGCGTATCCCCGCCGTCCCTTTGTATTTACCTACAGGGGAACCCGCTTTCGGGGTTTCATGTGTGCTTGCAAGAATTTAACAAGTTAGTAAGGTAGAGGATTTGTTTCTTCGATACCTATACTCTAACTTCCTTATTAATTTCTTAAAATATATGTAACACAAGATCTAACACTAATATTCTAATTAAAATCTTATGCTAACACACTTTCATATATCAAATTCAATTTCTATTTCTATCTTACCTTTATTATTCCTCTAGACTCTGTCTCAAAGGTGTGCCGTTTGGAGCTAGTGTTATCTCATCAGATTAAAGTTATTTTTATTTTTAAATTTTTATTTTTGACCACTTACTTTCTTTTTTGAATAAAATCTTGGAATTTAATTAATCAAGGATATTTAGAAAACAAAGTACAAAGTTGAGATATAACAAATTTATTATTTCTGGCACAATTTTATCAAAATGTTAAAAACTACTAGATATAATATGGTTTAAATCATTACAACCATTATTAGTTGCCTTTTTCTGACATCTGATTTCAAAATGTTACCTTCATAAACAAACTGATATAATCTTATTCCTATGCTTATGCTATATTCCTTAATTCTACACAAAAAAATTCTTATACTACTAATAATATAAATTTTAAACACTATTCTTAATGTTTGACCAATCTCTTCGCTTTTTTATTTATTTGAAAATTTTAATAATGGCAATAACTCTAATTGGATATAATAATTACTTTTCCTTTATTTATTTTTAAAACATTATTTATTTTCGATTAATACTATAAAATATATTGTAATAAAACTCGTCCTAAATGTGTAGTTGAGTAGTACTTATTCGCAATTAATCATTAAACTACTGGTAATTCAGGATAAAATGATAGATTGGAAGGATGGCAGTTACAAATTGATTAGTACGGAATACTCTCATAGATTAATGATTGTGTGAAACAGAACATACAGGTCATTCATTGATCGCAGAGTGTAATCAAGTCCACAGCTATAAAAGTATGAAAATATTTATCTGAAGAAAGTTTATTTGCATTTTATTTTAGAAATTTAGATATTTCAACCACCTACATGAAACGTTAGACTCCGGAACCATTAAATAAGCAAAGATTTATTAACCTAGAACACGTTTTGACCGTTCGTTCAAATGTACTTATATATATTCTAGAAATATGAATTTTCTAAAAGGCTTCAACATATGATTCACCAAAATATGAGTGTGTAACAGGTAATAAATATAAAATAAACTTTTGTATGTGTTTCAGCTCCCTTTATCAATAAAATAGAATGTACAGATATTTAATTATAGATTAAAAAGCAACAGCTGATTTTAAATCTGTATTTCATTCAAAATATCAGCTGAAAATTTTTTTTTTAATTTAAACATACATATTTCATTTAAATACCTATATTTTCTTTGTCTGTTTACAAAGGCAGGAGCCAAAATATACAAACAAAGTTTATTTATTTTATCTGTTACATTACTTATTTAAATTTTGGTGTAATAATGTATTCATTGAACGCGATGTTTTGTGTAAATTTGTATTGTATTAACTCGTTATCATAATAATTATAATTAATATTCTAAAAAGAATTTTACTGTTTTGTTTGTTGAACGCTTTCCAACGCCGTTTATTGGGCCCTTCATTGTTAAGACTTAAAATAAACCGCCAATACATATATATTTATTTATTCACCGATTTTCTTCAGACATAAAAAATGTTTTGTACGTCTGGCGGTTATTTAAAATGTTGCTTTAAGAATAATGGATCATTTATAGGTCCTACAATGTCCAACAGTATGAAAGTCTGCAACCAATTAAAAAGAGTTATTTCTAAAACTACAATTTTAACGATATAACATATAAATTAGGACAAGAAAAATCGAATGACCGTTTTAGTAAAGAAATTTTATACATTTGTTTATAACCTAATTTGATATATAAACTAGGTTTTATTAATACAGAATTGAATAATGATTTTGAATAATTTATTTTAACGATTCCTTCCCTCGAGAGAAGCGAAATGTAATCAATAAAACACGACCTTTAATCATTTTAAACCTTTGGATCCGTTTACTGCAACAAAACGATAAAAGAGAAACAACTGTTTGAAATTAGATTACAATCCTTGATTCATATGCATAGGTTTCTATTTGGCTACAGTGATGAATTTTTAATTGATGGATTATTAAATAGATTATTTTTTGTAGGTTTAAAAGGTTGTGTAATAACTGTAAAGTATGTCGTAAAATGAAAACTAACGAAAATAGTATTATGCTGTGCGGATTTAAAATTTACCAGTTTACTAACAAGTATGTTGGAAGAACTAATGCACTCCACATTTTCATACAAATACACATATTTATAATTGCAAAACTATATGCAAAGAACAATTTTAAACTGCGAAAATTAAAACTATTTTATCGTTTTTATTGACTAATTAACCTAAAAGCACTCTCTGGACCATAAAAGAACCTCGTCTCGCTGGAATAACAACAGACATTCAACACAAAAGTGAATCATGTTGGAATAGGTTTCACTATACATTTCAGTGCCTGAATATTACCGTAAGGTCTACCTAAAGCTAATTTTTCCTGTGAAAATATCAAAAACTGAATTCAAACTTTCGTCGGAGATGTAATGGAAAAGTGCAAGGAAGCTAAAGTGTACGCCTTCAATTTAATAACTATGCAACACAACGTACTTCTTAGTATATAATGTAGCATATTCTGCCAAACAAAAATTCATTTTGAAAGTCACAGTGTTTGTAAAAAAAAATTTACAAAATGATTTCTCCTTGTTCGATCTGTCCAGTAAACATATCAAACAATTTTGCTCTAAATTGTTATCAATGGTTTTTTTAGTTAGATTTTTGTTTCTATTCCACGGAAAAAAAAAAAAAAAGTGAAAGTTTGGAGGAATTAATAAAAAACGAAAGTAAATCTTGTGACCACCTTCATATAAAACAAAACTTGTTTTAATATTTTAATATAATGTTTACATGATTTTTATTATTGAGAGTATATTATCAACAAATTTGGGCAATCTTGCTGCACAATTTATATTATGGTCTACCCAATATATTCTTATGTATTTCCTTTTATTTCCAATCCTTATTTAGACATAACAAAGAATGAATAAACACCAACTTTAAAGTAAAACAATTATGACTCAAGAAACAATGAAGCAACAGTTTGTAAAGACTCCGTGAAGATGGCGCTGCTGAGCACGCGATGCTCCTGCCAATGTTCTGTGTGAAGTCGCCAGTGCAACAACACCTACACGTTTCCATGTGCTTCCTTCAGTAGGCACCACTTTTACTTTCTGGTAAGACAATTAGAAATGTCTACTGAATTATAAATTCAAACGCTTTTGCATAATATTATATCTCTTACGATCAATTTGCATTGTTTAAAATGTTAAGTAGTCAATAAGCAATTATTTTTGTTTATTTATTTTTACTCCAAATTTGTTCGTAATAAGAGTACAAAATTAAAGTATTATTATTTAAACTATTTTAAAAAATATAATGTTTTGAGTTGTAAATTAGTGCAAAATGTTACTACTTGACAAGACATAAATTAAAATAAAGAAAGTAGTTTGTTTTAAATATTAAAAGTACTTGTTAACTTTGTTTTATATTAGAAACGCGATTAAATAAATAACATCTTAATGATATGTGCAAAAATTTGCACCAACTTTCTCACACGCCCATGCACAAAACTAAAATTTATACCCGTTGAAATCTCTCCCGTAAATTTCTCTATATTATTTATATGAGGGGGGAGAATATATTTAATTAGTTTATTATATGTTTTTCGTCGTGTATTTCTTAACAAATGTTATTTTAAAAAAACAAATTTAAAGGAGATAAATTTATTTAAACCGAACCTAAGATTTCTTCCCTTGTGGAGAGAGTAAATTGAAATTTGTTTATGAGCACTTTATGAAGGCGGTTAAGGTTAATTTATATTTTTTATCAATTATTTGTGAAACGTAATTTTCTGTTACTTGTAATTAGACACAATAGTTTGGACCAAGATTTGAACGAAATCAATAGAGCTGATTTTGAAAAATTAGGTCTTCATAGACTTCCCTTTATTTCTTTTTTTACGATAATTCCAGAACCGGTAGAATTAATGTGACCATTAATACGTTTTGTTTGTGTCCATAGAAGCTACATATTTTTAATCTGATGAAAATCTTTATAGCCTAATTATAATTTTGGGTTTTTTCTCTTATGACAGTTATCCTCAAAAATTAAGTTATCTTATAAATTTAAACAGTTCTCTAGATATGAAAAAAAAAATACCCAAATACCAAATTTGTTGTAATCGGTCCGCTAGTTAAAACATTGCACAAAAGATAAAAAGACCTCATTTCAAAACCAATTCTTGATCCTGAGAGGGCTTCAAAACTGACATATATATATCTGCAAAATTCATCACATAATACGTTTTAATTGTTTAATTTATTTATTTTTAATGTCATTTACTTATCTTTGATACGCTGCTTTGTAGATTCAAATTTCGTCAAAATTACATTGAAATTAGTTTAATTCGATACAGAATAACGGCGGTATAGCTTCGGAGTCAGTGACCAATTACGTTCTGTTTTAGTCTATTAAAACTATAGCCGTCAGGTGATGTTAACCCGAACGGTGTTTCGCTTCTCAATCGAAAATCAAAATGTATAAGCGATTTTATTTTAATTGTTTTAGCTGGTACTTTGAAATATTTAAACAGTAATTAAAACAAATTATTGTTCGATTCATTTAAACTCTAAACTGAGATTTCTGCGAAAAACTTAAAATCTTCTTCATTCCTTACTCTATATTTCAGTATTTATATTTCAGAAAGTAAAAATATTTGAAATTGTATTCAAATGCTTCGTGTTTTAATTTATACGTGGAAAAAAACTATTTCTTTTTATGAAAGAATTATTCAAATTGTACCGATTTTTTGTTTGTTTGATCATTTTGTGTGAATGAATTATGAAGATTACTTCTTCACACAAACTATCCAAAGGTAGACCAATCATATCACAAGTAAAATACAAATGTTCGGTAGTTATTAGCGAAAAATAACCTTGACCAACTTTATTAAAAATTTTATCTTATGCTGAAAAGATAAAATCTTTATTTTTTTTACTAATGGTTACATTTTTGTTTCGTTTTTTAATCATATAAAAAATCGTTGTGAGACAACACACCGATTATCGTTTAGCGCTTTCATTTAAATTTCCCATGTTATTACATCAATATTAAAATTTGTTTGTTAAATTTAGTTCGTTATATAAATTTGAATTAATAATATAATTAATACAAACTAATATTATTAATAGTATTAATATATTATTATTATTAAGTCATATATATATTCATTTTTAAATGCCAATTATGACTGTTTGAAATTTGTAGACAACAATTATAAATTTTCGAAAAGAAATCTAGATTTTTTTAAAATTTCACTACTAATAATAGGATATCCACAGGTCATATACCAACTACCAAGTCAATTTTTACCAATCTCAACCTCGAATGGTTTAGTTGTATTCTACAAAGCACATTTTTTTCTTCTTCTGTTTTTGAAAACAGAAATCTTCAAAAATGCCACTCTGACAAAAAAAACTGTCTGTTTAGTGACTCTTCAACACCTATATATTTACCGTATTTTAACCAAAATGCATTATATTTCATCTTATAATTTTTTTAATTAAAAAAAATAATATTGTTAATTTGAGCTAATTTCTTTATTAAAAGACGTTAATTAAAAATTAGGAAATAATTATACTCAAGAAAGGAATACAACATATCCACAAATTGTTTATTGTTTTTCAAATGAATCAGCTGTTTGTAAATTTGTTGAATTTGTTATTAAAGTAACGAATATTGAAACTGTGTAGACTTTCAGGAAAAATACAGCTGATTTGTTCCTATAGGCTTAGTGTGTTTAAATTATTTGGTCAACCAGAATTTTTGACTCAAATCAAAATTTAAAATCCATCTTCGTCACTACCGAACTCTAATTATGTGGTAAAATATCGTGATAATCAGTTAAATAGTTTTAATGATATTAAGTCAGATAAACTAATTTTAATGTATTTAAATTAATAATAATATAATATTATTAATTTCACTTAATAATAGAATTAAAATTAATAATTAAATTAATAATAGAAATTAAATTTAGATTTCAACCCTCTGACTTTCTGATTTTCTTTTTTATTATTATTTTTAATAGAAAATATATCTGTATAAGTAAGTATTTAACTTTAATTACACTCTTGTAATGTACACTCATGTCATGTTATGAAAGAAAAACAAATAAAGATAATTGCAAGGATCTAGAATGTACATAGGTGTCAACAACATTTCATGCCCTGTTACTTTTGTATAACGCAATGGTAGGGATTTAATTTTAGTACATATAGAAATAAAAAATGGTTTTTAGGAATTTGGTAACATTAACTATTGTTGTTTATAAATGTTAAAAATGTTCTACTATTTTAGAACTTGATTTACGACCATTATAAACGCAATTTAGTATAATTTTGAATTCGTTATTACGAAACTGGCAAGTTCATTATCCAGAATCTATCTGTAAATTTTAAAATGAGACAGTTTTTTTTTAATTTCAAAAAATGGTTTTAGGATGTAATTTTTAACCCGTTGTAATATAATAATTTTGTACAGGCTTATAATCTACATTCAGTGATGCCAAACTGGTTTTCTACGAGAAAAATAAAAACATTTTACCATGGTAAAATCAAATTTCTTAGAAAACAAAACCTTATAATTTTTAATAGATTAGCAATAACTTTAGATCATTTTTAATCAAATTTCATATTTTATTACTATTTAAATATAAAAACGTTGCTCAAAACAGATGGTTGAACATTTTCAAAATGGGAATTGTTTCGATAGATCTTTCTTATCTATTCATTCAGATAAATCGATTTGTACAGTTACAACGACATAATCGATCAGTTACACAAAAAAAACCATTTTAATTCGCGTCTTATCATGTCAGCGTTTTAGTTGTGTTTCGAGTAAAATTTTTAAAATAAATTATTCGTGGTTCTAAATTTTCAATGTTCTATTTGTTGACCTTGAAATGCCAATGCACTAAAAATAACAAGTGACAGAACTAGCTAGTTAAAGCATTTTCATTATCAATGAGTCAGTACCGTACTTGCATTTGTTTGATAGGGATCGTGTTTAAGATTCCAGAGCTATTTTGCATGACTCTCTTGAGTCATTATTTAAAGAACAGGAAACTGATAATGAAGTGTTATGTTTAGAATGGAACGTATGGTTTGGCTATATGACGTTAGCCTCTATGAATTATAAACAATTTAAGAACAACAATAGACAATTAGATTCTTAATTTGTCAGTGGGTTATTTTGTTTTTGTTTTACCAAAGGGTGATTGGTTTTTACTTCTCGTAAAATACACAGTGTAGTGAAAGTTACGTGATGGGTAGAGTTTTTGAAGATATTTCCGTTTTGAGGTCCAATGAGTCCAAAAAAGTGGTTTTTGGAAGGATGTCTGCCATCTGTGAGGTATTCTCTCAAACACGTGGCCCAATTTTACTCAAATTTGTTATGTTGGTAATATCTTAGGATTTTATTTATTTTTTTAATTATTTTGATAGCTCAAATTTTGTGGTTACCTGTCATTAAAAAACAACGATTTTCTCAAAATTGATAACGAGTTTGATAAAAAATATTGCTCAAGTTTAGCCTCTAAAGATCCAAACAAAACTTATTAGTAGCCACCTGTTCAAAAACGTAAAAAATCTGGGATGATATAAGAAAATCAATAAAGATATCATTCAAATTTTAGTGAAATGTAAAGATTAACCACCCAACCCCGTGTGCAAAATCACAAATACAAACATATTATATAGTTTTGTTTTGGGTTTTGGGGATGGGTTTGTGCAATGTTATTAAACAGTTTATCACATTAATTACAGCTATTTTATACAAACTGTGTGAGCATTATTATAATTTTTTTTAACAGAAATCTCATAGCAAGTCATTACTAAACACAAACATATTTAACGAGGGTTATAGTTAATTACAGTATAATAATTAGTTTGCAGTCAATAGGTACTGGATTCAACTAATCATAAATGGAAATATAATAATACGTTATAATTCCTCCTATTTCCAATGTTACTTTTGGTTGGTGATATTCAAATAAAATACTTTGTTAATTTAAAAAATAAAGATACTTACAGTATAAGCAAAAACATTAATATACTTACATAAATAAGCACAATTAGCTTCGTGAATTGCTTTTTATACTTGTTCGAAAAAAAAGAAAGAAGAAGACAAAGGTGTAATTCAAATGATAATTCCCCAATGGACATTTTAAAAGGAAGTTAGTACTATATATTGTATCAAAAGTCATGGGGAATAGTTAATTTTATCCATATAAACAGAAATCAATATTTTCTATAATTGTGAGATTTTCCCCATGAATTTTTACCACATTTTTATTGAGATTTTGTTTTGTTTGGGGGGGGGGTGATAATAAAATTCAAAAATTTTCCTTCATAGCGCACTACTTCTCTACGAAAAGAAGTCTCAGTATAAGCCCGGAGAAAATCTGTTTATCTCTAGGGACGGTACAACTAGACTACCTCCAATTGTTTTATGGATTTCATTTTAGTTCAGTCTGAAATGGGACTTTTTAATTTGTTTAAATAAAAATTTTAAATATGGTTACTAAGAAATTTTTTTCTCGAAACAGAAAATGTATATTTTGTCTTAGTGCATGTGCGTGATTATGTGTGTTTTGTAAGGTTACTGTCTATGTTGTTCGTGAATAATGTCCATTGTGTTTCGTTACCAACTAATATATTGTTATTTTCATTATACGGTATTTATTCAATCAATGGTAGATATCTTCTTAAGTAGACGTGTTTTGTACTTATAATTGAGTTTGTATTTCCTTTTGTTTTTATTATTATTTTGAGGTTGTGATTAAATTTTGGTTTGGTTTTAAAAATTTATATCTATTATAAATCTTTTTATATCTATCTTTAAATCTATTTTTGATATTACGAAACTAGTTTACATAGGCAATTTAATTTTAATTTTGTTTTATTTATTTATTTTCAATCATTTGTAATTGTTACTAACTTTCTACGTAGGTTCTTTATTTTCTATTATATTTGTATTGGTAGTATTGAATGTATATAATTAGTATGTTTTTGTAACTAGAATAATGACAATATAATTCGTTAATTTATAATACTTGTTGTCACAAACACACTCACTAAGATTCACACGAAATTCTGTCTAAATCATTATGTAAATTTATTGAATAAAACAAAAGTGTTACGCAATACATTAAAGGGATTGAATGACGTCAGTGTTCCAAATCTAAGTAAGAATATGTAACTAGGTCCCCATCGCGTGGCAAGGGGTAGTTATACAGAACCGCAACAATGCTATTGTGAAGTAGTTGTCGCCAGAAGTGTGAGTGAGAGAATGTGTAATTCGCAACTAACTTTATAAATGTTAATAAACAAAAATGTCCGAACTTTTTATAAAATTCAAAAATTTCGACCCACAGCTGAAAAACTGACGTAATAGGAAGACATTTTTTTAGATATATTGTGTATCATAGACGTTTTCGATCTTGGTTTCAATAGATGCAGATCGCTTATAATTCATCATGAACAAGTTATTGTAATATCTACAAATGAAAGAAAATTTGATGGATGAAACCATCGTACTTATCCAGCCCCCATAACAAAATGTAATAAAAGAATTGCACAAAGTTTTGTGTCTTTATTTTTCTAGGAAATGTATTTGTTCATCAAGGTAGATTAAATTTGTTTAAAAGACTTTTTTAGAGGTCAGGGTACAAAATTATGTTTCACTTTTTTTATTGTAGAGAGATGGGGTTGGATCTATTAAATGCAGAATCAAATTCTACAAATTTTTATTTAAATTTAAAGTGTTATAACACACAAGATAAATAATAAAAACTGTTTAAAATAGCCAACATTTTCATTTTCAATTTGATTTTTTTTTAGATTTTTCAATAGGGTTACCTATACCAAATAACATGTTCCCATTTTAATTTTTGTACCCACTATTTCACTTACGTACAGACGATAACGACCTAGGACAGACGGAATGTTCAAAATCACTTTGTCGGATTCCTTAGACTATGAAACGTCAGTTAAAAAATGGGGGTCAAAATTGTTCAAACTTGCCCGTTTAACTATTACTTATATTTTGTGTTCTGGGTAAGTAAAAAATCATTTAGAGTAGCTATTTTATATTTAAAGCCCTTTATTTTTTAGTAAACTCCAGTTACTAAATATTAATGGTTTAGTTAAAATGTATAAGTTATGTGGGTTAAAATTGCGTTTTTTAACAATAAATTCCTTAGTAGTAAAAAACATAAGAATATCATTTAAATTCAAATTGTTTAAGGTATACAAATTATTCTGTTAACCTATTTTAGAGCATTATAGAGCCTTTAGGTTAACATATATATAAATATATATATATATATATATATATATATATATATATATATTTTTTTTTCAATATAGAAACACTACTTATATTACCGCCACTATTAAATAAACACTACTAAATATCGATTTTTTTCGCCAGCGAACTTGTAGAAACTTGTAAAGGAGAATACCAAATTTGAAGAAAATCCTATAATAGTTCCAAAAGCTAGTGTGGTAACACACACACACACTATATATATATATATATATATATATATATATATATATATATACATTTGGAGTTCCTGGATGTTATTTTTGGATGGGTGGAGTCTGTCAATATTTTAATTATAAAAATAGGTCAAGTAATACCTTATTTTAAAAGTCTTGTAAAGAAAAACATTTTGGAGATTTTTTTAAATATCTTTTACAGTATCATTTAAAAATGGCACCCCTAAATATAAAATAATATGTATTTCTCCATCGTGACTAAATACGTTTAATATAATATAACTTTAAGACAAAATAAAGAAATATTATGAATGGAACTTTTAAACGGAATGACACATGCCTAGTTTCTCAAAAGTTAGAACCTAAATCGATAAAATTTGAAAAAAGAAAAAAAGTGTGGAGGTAAATAAAGAGAAAAAACTTGTAATTGATTTGTTTCCTCGGCGTCATTTTAGTTTCAAATTATGCACGACAACAAGGATGGCAGAATTGAAGAGGTGCTCCTCTTTCTCACCAATCTGAAATCCCAATTTAGTCCAAAATGACAATAGTTACATTAGTATAGAAAGGTTCTATATTTTAACTTTTCCTAAAAGGAAAGTGTGGTAACATTGCTATGTGATATGGGAGGCTGGAAGTTATTAATGACATCCCTCGATGTAATACTCACACCTACACATCCACGCGCACACATACATGAACCTACCCAAATACACTTCCTACATAACGCCTCTATATATCCGTATCTTCTTGTACTTCCAAGGGCATCTTTCGTTGTAAATGGTTTTATTTTGTTTACTTTATAACGCACATCCGAATTAAATTTGTTGTTCGTTTATCACACAAATAATCTTATAAATTACAGTTTGGTGAAGATTTTGCCTTAGTTATTTAAAGTCGAAAACCTCACAGTCATCATTGCCTTATTAAAAAGAAGGAAGAAAAGTACATAAAATAAAAACCACTAGTCTTTGATTACGTTTAAGTCGGAAGAGAACAAGAGTTGGTCATGGAGAAGACACGATAAGGTAGATGAAAGAGAGGGAAATCTAATCTAAGATTTCATGAAAACAAAATGTAGTCTTAAGCGGGGGGGGATAAGAAGAAAAAACAATTTGGGTTATAATAATTTGAAAATATAAATACATAATTAACTATCCACTATTATTACAAACACATTCTCATGTGCGTAGAATAATTTGTGACATCTTCCTTTTTTTACTTTTTGAACGAAAGTTAAGTTGAATAGTACGTTTAGTTTGTTAGTTTGATTGAGTATCCTGGGTATGTTGTTTTGTTGCCATTAAATTTGATACCAACTAATTTTAAAATTCAAAAAAACTTTTTTAGACATCTAAAATAATCTTTCATGGTGAATTTAGTGTAAATCTGATTAATTCGTTTGACTTAATACGACTAAATCTGATAAATTCATTTAATTTACTTCTCGTAAATCTGATAAATTCATTTGATTTACTTTACTTAAATCTGATAAATTCATTTGACTTGCTACACCTAAATCTGATAAATTTATTTGACTTGCTTCGCCTAAATTTTTATAAATTCATTTGACTTGCTTCACTTAAATCTGATAAATTAATTTTACTTACTTCACCTAAACTGATAAATTCATTTGACTTATTTACTCTATCTCTTCAGTTCCTGTAAGAACATAGGGCTACCACTGTTCCTCTCCACCCGATTATCAACCTCTCTCTTGATCTCTTCCCAGCCCTTCCCAATCCATCTCTCAGGATCGTCTTCCATGAGTTTCTAGGCCTCCAAACCTTCCAACTTACTGCTGGATCCACTCCATTTCTTCTCTGGTTATGTCTCCTTTCCTTAAAATGACCCCAATTTACCTCCAATTCCTCCTTTTAATTTGTATCTATATGAGTTCTTGTTTCACTCTTCTTCAAAGCTGTTAGTTTCTGATTGTACCATATTTTAAACATACTTTTCAAACATCTGTTGATGAATACTTAGACTTATCAACAAGCGGCTTGATTAACTTAGATGTTTTACACCCATAGATTAGTACACAATCCTCATCTTCCTTCCCTAAGGAAGGTATTTGAATCCCACATCTTCTTCAGGCTGTTAAATGTACAGAACGCTTTATCAGTTCTGTATCTCTCGTCCGCGCCTTTGTGTATTCTAATCTGCCGACAGCACTTCCCAAGTACACAAACTTATCCATTTCATCTATGTTTTGATCTTCCATTTTTATGGGTTCCAAGGAATTACTGCCACTTTGTTGTTCTTCTCATTCACCTTCAGTCCAATCCTCTCATAATCTCAACACGTCTGTTTTTGTCAATTGATAAACTTGGCTTTTAAAAAGTTTATATTTAATAAAATATAATATTTGAACTTTTACACTGTTATAATAATTATAGCCACATTCATATTAAATACATGGCAAAATGACAAAAGTATTTTATAAAAAAGCCTTTTTCTTCTTTTTAAAAATTTAATTCCAGACAATTACGTGAATAACTTTTCTTTTTAATGAAACAAATTCAAACACTATATATCTACATTTATTTGGTAATAATTTTATTTCAGCTTAAAGATTTATATACAAATCTGATACTAAAACACGTGTTTACTTTTAACTTAGTCGGTTCTTAAATGCAAATCAGTTGTAAATTTTGTAGTTGATGTCTTGAGATGGTAAGATTATCTGCTAAAATGATCAGTAAAATATAAGACTCTATCAGTGTATATAAGTAGGAATATAAAACTGATAGTATATTTCCTGGACTGTGCAGAAAATATTGCTAGGCTACAGTCCCTACACCGACAATATGTCAAGTATTTAATTATACATGTAATAAGTAAAGCCCTTATGTCAGCAGAGACCTATAACATAACCTCATTTAAACAAATGAATAATATTTTAACTAACACTAAGTAGAATTAGTAGTTAGGTAAGATTAGGTTAGGTTAGGGTATTTGCAACATTTTTCGCCCCGGTTAATTAAAAGCGAAAAACCTATCGGTCATCAACGCGTAGCCCTCCAACTATTCTCTATAGCATCAGAGTTGAAAAAAAAAAAAAAAGAAGAGTTAATCAAGAGAGATCTGATAGAAAGTGAAAGAGAGGGATCTAAGCCAAGACTACTGGAAAAAGATATTTATTCAGTTAGGTTTCATCGTGATTGCCAAGCCTGTATTTACTAGAGGTCAGCCCCTGAGGGTGTATTGAAACATATATATAGGGCTGGGGGAGTTAAATAAACAGTATAGACTAAAATTCTTCAATACAAATGTTGAACTGGTAAAGGTTATGTTAGGTTATGCCATACTTTACTTTTAATTTTCCTTCTTCACATATTTCGTAGTAAAAGTTATGATATACGTCAAAAATCGATCTCGAGTTTTCGCAGATTTATCCGTTTTAAGGTTCTCTGATGTCAATAAAGTGATTTTTGAAATATTATCTATAGTCTGTACAGTATTTTACAACCCATACAATTAGACAGATATTAATTAAACGTTGGCTTTGGACAGATAGTAGCCATATGTCGAGAATTTTTTTTTTTTAATATTTCAAAATTTGGTATAATTACTATTACACTAAAATTAAAAACTTTTCCCAAAATCAGTTCGGTCACCCAGAAATTATAGTTTGGAGGTTATCAATTAAATTTTTTTAAATAAAAAACTAGTGCACGAAACTGTTATCTAATTTCTAAAAATCTGCTTTACCGATTTCACTCAAATGTTTGTGAAATCTAAAGATTAATGAATCAAACCAGCAACAGTGTACCAAATTACAAGTAATTAGCAAAATCTGAAAATGAATCACCTTAATCGACGTCAATTATTACGATTTACTCCCTGTACAACCTCCCTGTTTATGGCACGGCACTAGTTAGGCTCATTGAAATATACAAATAACTATAAAAATAGATACATATTAATTTTTTTATAAAGATACTTTTTATACCAACAAACTTTCCATACGCAAGGAAAAACTCAGTAAAAAAGGAACTTACATTTTTTTACCTCAAAGTACTGTAGAGATATGTTTAGGCCAGTAAGGAAGAATTTAATTTGCCGTTTTGGAGATGGGTGGGTGAGGAAATTAGTGCATTTTAACTTGAGATGTTGAGCCATATAAATAAAACTAGAACAAATCATCTTGAATACGAGCTTGGAGTAAAAGGTTTTGCTCCTGACTAGAAGGTCGACGTAAGAACATTCTGCTCCTCTTCTGTGAATAATCTCTACCCTACACATCACATATTATCCACTATTCACTCATATTTTATTCATTCATAATCAGCTGTTTTATTCAATTTAATTTTATTCTTACTTTTTACGAATCTGAACGAATGGAGTTGGTTATCGTGGTCGAACAGTAAAAGTTAAATTTTAAATTATATTAAATGTTAATCAGTTTTTAATATAACTTAAATTTGTGTTCGTTTGTTTGAATGCATGTTAATTTCACAAGTCTATTTATGAAAACTTGTTTAAAATTTAAATCATAATTTTTATTTATTTATTTATTTAGTCGAGTTTAATTACGATAATTTGATATTAACAAGAACAACCCACTAAAGTTTTTAGGTTAAACCTTTGCTTCTCCTCAATTCTTAGTTTTTTACTCCTATCTACTTAAAATGTATTTTTGGAGTATATCTCCAATACTGGTTTTAAAGTGGTGAGTCGTTTACATTACTGACATAGTTTAATCGGACATTTACAATCATTTACTAATATTTTACTAATACACGACATTTCGAGAATATGAATCAACTCCGGTTTTCAAGTCATAAATCAAGAACATGAAAAAAGTGAAAACAACAATTTAGCCTAGTAGCCGGTACCATATTAGAAACTAAAATTAAATCAGTAAACTAAGAAACCCAGAGCTAAAACTAGGCCAGAGCAATAAATTTTGTTTAAAAACAAAAAACTTCTCAATCATTATCGTCTTTAAAAAAAATAAGAAGAAGAAAAGAGTATAAAATAAATGACTTTAAGCCCTCGAATACTCTTATAGCGTCAGTGTCAGAGAACAAGAGTTAATCAAGAGAGACCTGATAGGAAAGTGAAAGGGAGGGACATAAAGCAAGACTACATTTAGAAAGGTGTAGATCCGACTAGTATCCCTTGGAATTGTCACATCCGTACTCACCATAAATGAGCCCCTGAGGGGACATGAGCAGTCAAAATAACTAAGACTAGATACAAACGTAATCGGGAAATCCAGAAGTATACAACACAAGGAATAGTTAACACTATTGAAACGAGTGGCTGTACTGGGTAACTAACTAAAGAGGGCGTGTACCAACGACGTGCTTACCTAACAGCTTATAGGGTAACAACCTATATCCCCCTTTTTCAAAAGTTTAACACTTGACCTTATGATCATTTCATGTGGAAACTTAACCAAATATTTTCAACTCTATTTAAAGTAGAGAAATTTTTATTAATAGAACTTATAATGGACTTATTTTTATACATGTTTGACTGATAATTTCTCATATAATGTTTCGTGACGACATGGTGTTTATCATTCCTTATGTTGTGCAAGTCTGTACTTGAGATTTTCCTGATAACGTTTGTAAAAAGTGTTAGTTATTTTGACTGTTCACCCTTTAATTCCTTTTTTTGTTACTATTTTCCTTTTAGTTTTCCCGTAGCTATGTTGGCGTTCTTCACTTTTTTTCATTTTCTAGGTTTATCTCTTGATAACGAGAGTTAGTTCATACTTTCGAACGTCATGTATAACTTAATTTAATTTAAAAAATACTGGCAAATATCCGATTAAACTATATCAATAAAACCCTCAAAATATGGAACCTTCATTCTTTTTTATTCTGACAACAAAATGGAGCAAAAGATTAAGCTCAGAGCAATTGTTTTTATTTAATTTTGGATGAGTCCGAGCATAGGTTTGTGCTCCTTTTTATTCATGTACTTTGAAGAATTCGGACCATACTCCGTAAAATTCATACTACCCACTGTGTTAAGAGAATTATAAACTGAAACATTTGAAACAACTTTGTGTAGTCTTAAAACATATAAGGTTGTCTATAAGCATGCACATAATCATAAACATACGTGTTTGAAATGTCAATTTTAAAATATGTCAGTCATAAATCCATAGGTTTTACACCCAGGATACTGCTTAGAATATCTAATATGAGGAGAAATATTCCAAGAAAACAGGCCTAAGATGCGCTTGGAGTACGGTGACCAGGAAATATGAGTCAGACTTGCAAATCGATAGCGTGGCCTCGATATGGCCCTTTGTGTGTATACAATAGCTACTTACCTACAAGGCCTCTAAGGAAATTTGGCAACACCGCCTTTAATTATCGAATCTAAATAATTTCTGATTAGCAAAATTTTCTGATTTCGTATTATTTGTTTCTGGTGATAACAATTGTATAAGAATGCGTTCGTCATATCTTCCACTAACATTATGGATTGCCTTATAAATATTTATTTCAATAACAATGCCTGCTGTAAAACTGTACGTGAGTATATTACAAATACTTGGAAATGGCAGGAAGCGAATTTATTTTGGTGTGTTTTGTATATCCGTTCATTAATTAATCGTTACCTTTTGTTAATATATGCAAACATCGACAATCTGTTCAAAATGAACTAAGAGGTCCTCTATAAGAAGAAACTACTTTAAAGTCATTTTCAAACTTTTTTTTAATAATATTTAATGAAGAGTAGAAATCAACTTACGTGCGAAATTGTATGCAGATTTGAAAACTGATTTTTTATGGAACGTTGAAGGGACTTACAGGTGAAAAATTATTACCAAAATAATTATTTTACCTAAAATATTTGATAAATAGGACTTTTAAAGCACTTCTATGTGATCGTAGCATATTCTATTTTTGTTAATAATTCAAATAAAAAAAATTGAAACTTTGCGAATCTTACTTCGAGTACGGACTCTACTTTTGGTACAATATTATTTTACTCTGCTCCTGGTGGAATCTGTGGAGACGTTTCATATCTCGATCATCATCAGTTGTTACAAGCACACTGACATTGGATTGTGACTGGCAAAGCCAAACCCTCACACTGTTACCAGGGGACTTAAATTTAATAAAGGCGGAACCAAAATGGTAACAATGTTTGAAAAGAAAAAAATAAAAAAAGACAAAGACAAATTTAGTAATTAACAAGGCTCAAGTTTATTGAAAGCAGAAGGAAATTTCGGCGCTTCAGACTTTGTCATTTACAACAAAAGACATCCTGACACAAATCATCAATAAAAAAAAACTTATGATTAACAATATCATAAATTGTAAAAGTTATAAGCCCTTAATTGTAACATATAATAATTTAGAAAAAAAAATTTAATCAACAGATTCTAAAAATTTATCCCCCCTTTTAATATGTATATTTATAGTTACAAAAATTTAACAAAAAAAACAATGAGCACAGCTTAATAATTCACAGAATTATAATTAATCAAAAAAAAAAAAAGATTATACGCCCTTAATGTAAAAGTATAATAATAAAAAAAAAATTTAATCAAAAGATTCAAAAAAAAGAAAAAAACTTATCCCCCCCTTTTTAGTTTATAAGATGATAGTTTCTTTTTAAACAATTACAGAATTTAACAAAATATAAAAGAGTTTGATATTTTAAGTTCAAAAATCATATCTATAGTTAACATGTTTATCACTAAACTAAAGATACATAATATAACTGGTTTGAAAAATTTCTTAAAAACTATATTGGCCAAATAAATTTATATATTTTAAACAAACAAAAAAAGGAATTTAGAATTTTGAAATTTTGTTAATTGACGTCAATTATTTTAATTTGGAAATTAACCTCTTGGAGGTTGTTAGGACCGAAAATTGCATGCAGGCTCCACCCAATAATTGTTTTTTATATATATTTTATAATTAACTACACAGGTCTACATTTAGAAAATAGTCTTAAGGAACACATATTTGCGAAAGTAAATTTAGGCACATATACAAAATGAGTTAGTTAAAGTTCTGTAAAGTCAGCTGTAGAAAAAGACATCACTTTTATGCACTTGAAAATGTGAAGTTACGTTATACAAAAAAAAATGTGTTTTGCCAACAGGACGAAACTTGTTAGGATGTTTCGTTGGTTTGCGCAATGTGAGACAAGAATTTCTTTATTTCTCCAATTTCTCCTATTTGTCCTACCAGCATATTAGCTGTGAGCAAAAAACATGTTCTTTTAGTGTCTGTACAAAATCAGACATGTTTTAGCATTAATGTTCATCATTAAAGAAATATCTGATTATTTGCCAAAATTAAAGAAAATTGATTGTATAACAGAAATTCGTTAAGATGGTACTTAAAAGCTTCTTAGATTATTATAAATCTATTTATATATATTTTAATTTTGTTTAAAAGAAAGCTTGTATAAGACTTGTAAGATTTTGCAAAAGCTTGCAAAACGAAATTTTCTGATTTAGAAGAAATTTCCTCAATTGTTTTATATTTGACATGTTCATATTCTGATCATTTAATGTTCAACACTAGTTTGCACTTATTTCACAAAAATGTTCAAAACGTAAAATGTGCCTTTGCAAGATTTTGTAAATGATGTTTTAAGAAAAGAAAATTTTTATAATCATTTAGTTTCAAAAGGAAATAGAATATTGAATAAAACATGAAATACATATTTTAAAGAATACATGATAATTAACAAATTATTTTAAAAATTAACAAAATTTATAATATGACAAAATCTGTAAGGTTGAAGTACCTGGTAAATCCTGTCGCAGATCACGTGAGGTAGTACCGAGAAAATGATGGTTAATTTTAACATTTTTGAACCAGATTATTAGACTAAGGCGCACAATTAGTAATTTAACATGATGTTTTAGAAAGACGGTAATTTTGAGAGAAGAAAGAAAAACTTTTAGCTAACGGAGTTATGAAGAGTGTAGACCATGTTGTTATCGCATGTAGACTGTGGACCGGTAATCGAGAAGCTAGCTTGACCGGCGAAAATGTACTTTGGTTTCAAGTATCAGGTGATGCTTGGTTTAGGAGCGGGCCGCTAGATGCCAGCATCTGTCAAGCGACGGAAAGTGGAATGTATATTTACGAAATGAGTTAAGTTATTGCGGAGGTGCTTTTTTGGATTTAAATGCTACAGCTCTCCCCCCCCGAAAGACGGAGTTAGGGTGGAGTCAGAAAAGAGGCCAGAAGGGCCTCCCACAAAATTTAGAAAAAGGGACAAAGGGCCAGAAGGGCCTCCAAAAGATTGAAGCAAAGGGGCCAGAAGGGCCTCCTACAAGCTTCAGAGGAAAGGGGCCTGAAGGGCCTCCTACAAAATTTAGCAACGGGGCACCTGATAGAAACAACGCTTCATAATGCTTTTATAATCACCACTCTAGGGTGTAGCCTCCTTTGGCACTTACTTATTAAATTTTGAAATTTCTATAGCGTCTCAGCTCTTCCCACCTATGATTGGGATAAGCCCAGGACAGAAAGAGCTGAAGGGTGACGCAAAGGTCGACTTTGCTGTGCATGAACTGACTTTGTACACTACGGTACGTGGGGAAAAGGGGTGGAGTGGCACCTCGGGAAACCAAGTGGAGGTGACCACTCCGGGGACCAAGGGAGGGAAAAGTGCATGGCACTAAGGACTTCAGGAAAGGTCGGACTCAGACGGGGGGAGTATCCTCTGAGCCGACCTTAACATTTAATTACAAAAATAAATAAAAATAAAAGAAAAACTCCTGAAGCCTTTTTGGGTCAGATCATGCTCAGCGTCGTTATTTTTTTAAATTCCTCTTCTCCCATACGAAGAGAAATTTAAACTATTCACGGCTCTTAACAATTTCCGTGAGAAAAAAGAATTTTGAAGGGTCTAAACAAATAATCCATTTGAAAAATAAACAAAGAAGCAGTATGAAACGTTGGGGAGTCAAAATTGTTTTAGTGCCCAAGGCAGGGCATGTGATGTTTGACTTAGGGTCTTATATGTGTATCATGTGCCCCAAAAAAAAAGAATTTAATTTAATCAAAAAAAATTGTGTAAAAAAAAAATTTCATCAAAATATTTAAGTGATTATAAAAGTGTAGCAAAAAAAAGGAGTGTGGCAAAAAGACAGTATAAAAAGGTGACCCACAATGTGAGAAAACCTAACTCCGGTTTTCTCAACCCTAATAAAAAAAAACTAAATAAGGAAACAAACATGTTGACCTGCTAATAAAAAAGACAAACAACCGAATAATTTAATCAAAACAAACAGGCCAACCATGTCGTCCTATATACAAAAACTGGGCCCCTATAATTTGGAAGAAGAAAAGAAAGTTTAGCACACAATGATATATTATTAAAGAGTGTTCAACATTTCAATGAATTATTAAGAAGGTGCCACCATCTGCATCAACCAGTCCACCGCCATTTTGCGCGTTACTCATGATGATAAAATTAAAAAAAAATAAATAAAAATAATTTTCCTTCAAGATGACAAAAAAAAAATTCAAAAGCAAGCTCAGTGTTTTTTAACGGGTCCACTAATCGCAGCAAATCCACTGCCATCTTAACTGTTGCTGATAAATAAAAAAAATTTAATCAAGTGTTTTTAAATAAAAAAAATTTCTTTTAAGATGATGTAAAAAAAGGTGAAAGAGCCAGAGAAAGACTCAAGAATTATATGTAGTGTAGTTGTTGTGTATATATGTGTGTGTGTAAGTATGAATTGATACAGACAAGCGAAAGAAAACTCGAGAAAATTTTTTGAAGGAGATTTTGAAATTTTTTTTTGTTTTTTTTTTGTTTTTAACTATTTTTGGATTTTATTATTTATTTAAATTTTTTTTTGGATTCCCGAATGAGCCCGCTGTCTGGATCAAATTCAGTGAATGACTAGGGTGCAGTGTATGTAAATATATATATATAAAAAAAATATTTAAGCAGACAAAATAATTAAAAAAAATTTTATCGAAATTGGTTTAGAAGTTTTTGTGTAAGTGTTTATAAAAATAACTAAATAATAAAAAAAAAGAGACTATAGATTTATAGAGATTTAAATATTTAAACTAAATAATAAAAAAAAATTTCATCAGCAACAGTTGTGCAGTATTTGAAAAAGCTGCAAAACATAAAAAAAGAGCCTTGTTTACAAAGATAATTTTGAATTTAAATTTAGATAGTTCCAATGCAAAATTTTGAAAATTAACTACGGTTCCAGAATTTAAAATTAACCACGCTCTGCTACCAAAAACATGTTACCAGGGGACTTAAATTTAATAAAGGCGGAACCAAAATGGTAACAATGTTTGAAAAGAAAAAAATAAAAAAAGACAAAGACAAATTTAGTAATTAACAAGGCTCAAGTTTATTGAAAGCAGAAGGAAATTTCGGCGCTTCAGACTTTGTCATTTACAACAAAAGACATCCTGACACAAATCATCAAAACAAAAAAAAAAACTTATCCCCCCCTTTTTAGTTTATAAGATGATAGTTTCTTTTTAAACAATTACAGAATTTAACAAAATATAAAAGAGTTTGATATTTTAAGTTCAAAAATCATATCTATAGTTAACATGTTTATCACTAAACTAAAGATACATAATATAACTGGTTTGAAAAATTTCTTAAAAACTATATTGGCCAAATAAATTTATATATTTTAAACAAACAAAAAAAGGAATTTAGAATTTTGAAATTTTGTTAATTGACGTCAATTATTTTAATTTGGAAATTAACCTCTTGGAGGTTGTTAGGACCGAAAATTGCATGCAGGCTCCACCCAATAATTGTTTTTTATATATATTTTATAATTAACTACACAGGTCTACATTTAGAAAATAGTCTTAAGGAACACATATTTGCGAAAGTAAATTTAGGCACATATACAAAATGAGTTAGTTAAAGTTCTGTAAAGTCAGCTGTAGAAAAAGACATCACTTTTATGCACTTGAAAATGTGAAGTTACGTTATACAAAAAAAAATGTGTTTTGCCAACAGGACGAAACTTGTTAGGATGTTTCGTTGGTTTGCGCAATGTGAGACAAGAATTTCTTTATTTCTCCAATTTCTCCTATTTGTCCTACCAGCATATTAGCTGTGAGCAAAAAACATGTTCTTTTAGTGTCTGTACAAAATCAGACATGTTTTAGCATTAATGTTCATCATTAAAGAAATATCTGATTATTTGCCAAAATTAAAGAAAATTGATTGTATAACAGAAATTCGTTAAGATGGTACTTAAAAGCTTCTTAGATTATTATAAATCTATTTATATATATTTTAATTTTGTTTAAAAGAAAGCTTGTATAAGACTTGTAAGATTTTGCAAAAGCTTGCAAAACGAAATTTTCTGATTTAGAAGAAATTTCCTCAATTGTTTTATATTTGACATGTTCATATTCTGATCATTTAATGTTCAACACTAGTTTGCACTTATTTCACAAAAATGTTCAAAACGTAAAATGTGCCTTTGCAAGATTTTGTAAATGATGTTTTAAGAAAAGAAAATTTTTATAATCATTTAGTTTCAAAAGGAAATAGAATATTGAATAAAACATGAAATACATATTTTAAAGAATACATGATAATTAACAAATTATTTTAAAAATTAACAAAATTTATAATATGACAAAATCTGTAAGGTTGAAGTACCTGGTAAATCCTGTCGCAGATCACGTGAGGTAGTACCGAGAAAATGATGGTTAATTTTAACATTTTTGAACCAGATTATTAGACTAAGGCGCACAATTAGTAATTTAACATGATGTTTTAGAAAGACGGTAATTTTGAGAGAAGAAAGAAAAACTTTTAGCTAACGGAGTTATGAAGAGTGTAGACCATGTTGTTATCGCATGTAGACTGTGGACCGGTAATCGAGAAGCTAGCTTGACCGGCGAAAATGTACTTTGGTTTCAAGTATCAGGTGATGCTTGGTTTAGGAGCGGGCCGCTAGATGCCAGCATCTGTCAAGCGACGGAAAGTGGAATGTATATTTACGAAATGAGTTAAGTTATTGCGGAAGTGCTTTTTTGGATTTAAATGCTACAGCTCTCCCCCCCCGAAAGACGGAGTTAGGGTGGAGTCAGAAAAGAGGCCAGAAGGGCCTCCCGCAAAATTTTGAAAAAGGAGAGACAAAGGGCCAGAAGGGCCTCTAAGAAAAAAATGAAGCAAAGGGGCCAGAAGGGCCTCCTACAAGCTTCTGAAGAAAAGGGGCCAGAAGGGCCTCCTACAAAAATTTTGACGTCAGGGGCACTTGATAGAAACAACGCTTCATAATGCTTTTATAGTCACCACTCTAGGGTGAAAATGGTAACAATGTTTGAAAAGAAAAAAATAAAAAAAGACAAAGACAAATTTAGTAATTAACAAGGCTCAAGTTTATTGAAAGCAGAAGGAAATTTCGGCGCTTCAGACTTTGTCATTTACAACAAAAGACATCCTGACACAAATCATCAATAAAAAAAAACTTATGATTAACAATATCATAAATTGTAAAAGTTATAAGCCCTTAATTGTAACATATAATAATTTAGAAAAAAAAATTTAATCAACAGATTCTAAAAATTTATCCCCCCTTTTAATATGTATATTTATAGTTACAAAAATTTAACAAAAAAAACAATGAGCACAGCTTAATAATTCACAGAATTATAATTAATCAAAAAAAAAAGATTATACGCCCTTAATGTAAAAGTATAATAATAAAAAAAAAATTTAATCAAAAGATTCAAAAAAAAGAAAAAAACTTATCCCCCCCTTTTTAGTTTATAAGATGATAGTTTCTTTTTAAACAATTACAGAATTTAACAAAATATAAAAGAGTTTGATATTTTAAGTTCAAAAATCATATCTATAGTTAACATGTTTATCACTAAACTAAAGATACATAATATAACTGGTTTGAAAAATTTCTTAAAAACTATATTGGCCAAATAAATTTATATATTTTAAACAAACAAAAAAAGGAATTTAGAATTTTGAAATTTTGTTAATTGACGTCAATTATTTTAATTTGGAAATTAACCTCTTGGAGGTTGTTAGGACCGAAAATTGCATGCAGGCTCCACCCAATAATTGTTTTTTATATATATTTTATAATTAACTACACAGGTCTACATTTAGAAAATAGTCTTAAGGAACACATATTTGCGAAAGTAAATTTAGGCACATATACAAAATGAGTTAGTTAAAGTTCTGTAAAGTCAGCTGTAGAAAAAGACATCACTTTTATGCACTTGAAAATGTGAAGTTACGTTATACAAAAAAAAACGTGTTTTGCCAACAGGACGAAACTTGTTAGGATGTTTCGTTGGTTTGCGCAATGTGAGACAAGAATTTCTTTATTTCTCCAATTTCTCCTATTTGTCCTACCAGCATATTAGCTGTGAGCAAAAAACATGTTCTTTTAGTGTCTGTACAAAATCAGACATGTTTTAGCATTAATGTTCATCATTAAAGAAATATCTGATTATTTGCCAAAATTAAAGAAAATTGATTGTATAACAGAAATTCGTTAAGATGGTACTTAAAAGCTTCTTAGATTATTATAAATCTATTTATATATATTTTAATTTTGTTTAAAAGAAAGCTTGTATAAGACTTGTAAGATTTTGCAAAAGCTTGCAAAACGAAATTTTCTGATTTAGAAGAAATTTCCTCAATTGTTTTATATTTGACATGTTCATATTCTGATCATTTAATGTTCAACACTAGTTTGCACTTATTTCACAAAAATGTTCAAAACGTAAAATGTGCCTTTGCAAGATTTTGTAAATGATGTTTTAAGAAAAGAAAATTTTTATAATCATTTAGTTTCAAAAGGAAATAGAATATTGAATAAAACATGAAATACATATTTTAAAGAATACATGATAATTAACAAATTATTTTAAAAATTAACAAAATTTATAATATGACAAAATCTGTAAGGTTGAAGTACCTGGTAAATCCTGTCGCAGATCACGTGAGGTAGTACCGAGAAAATGATGGTTAATTTTAACATTTTTGAACCAGATTATTAGACTAAGGCGCACAATTAGTAATTTAACATGATGTTTTAGAAAGACGGTAATTTTGAGAGAAGAAAGAAAAACTTTTAGCTAACGGAGTTATGAAGAGTGTAGACCATGTTGTTATCGCATGTAGACTGTGGACCGGTAATCGAGAAGCTAGCTTGACCGGCGAAAATGTACTTTGGTTTCAAGTATCAGGTGATGCTTGGTTTAGGAGCGGGCCGCTAGATGCCAGCATCTGTCAAGCGACGGAAAGTGGAATGTATATTTACGAAATGAGTTAAGTTATTGCGGAAGTGCTTTTTTGGATTTAAATGCTACAGCTCTCCCCCCCCGAAAGACGGAGTTAGGGTGGAGTCAGAAAAGAGGCCAGAAGGGCCTCCCGCAAAATTTTGAAAAAGGAGAGACAAAGGGCCAGAAGGGCCTCTAAGAAAAAAAATGAAGCAAAGGGGCCAGAAGGGCCTCCTACAAGCTTCTGAAGAAAAGGGGCCAGAAGGGCCTCCTACAAAAATTTTGACGTCAGGGGCACTTGATAGAAACAACGCTTCATAATGCTTTTATAGTCACCACTCTAGGGTGAAGCCTCCTTCGGCAATTACTTATTAAATTTTGAAATTTCTATAGCGTCTCAGCTCTTCCCACCTATGATTGGGATAAGCCCAGGACAGAAAGAGCTGAAGGGTGACGCAAAGGTCGACATTGCTGTGCATGAACTGACTTTGTACTCTAAGGTACGTGGGGAAAAGGGGTGGAGTGGCACCTCGGGAAACCAAGTGGAGGTGACCACTCCGGGGACCAGGGGAGGGAAAAGTGCATAGCACTAAGGACTTCAGGAAAGGTCGGACTCAGACGGGGGGGAGTATCCTCTGAGCCGACCTTAACATTTAATTACAAAAATAAATAAAAATAAAAGAAAAACTCCTGAAGCCTTTTTGGGTCAGATCATGCTCAGCGTCGTTATTTTTAAATTCCTCTTCTCCCATACGAAGAGAAATTTAAACTATTCACGGCTCTTAACAATTTCCGTGAGAAAAAAAGAATTTTGAAGGGTCTAAACAAATAATCCATTTGAAAAATAAACAAAGAAGCAGTATGAAACGTTGGGAAGTCAAGATTGTTTTACTGCACAAGGCAGGGCATGTGGTGTTTGACTTAAGGTCTTATATGTGTATCATGTGCCCCAAAAAAAAAAGGAATTTAATTTAATCAAAAAAAATTGTGTAAAAAAAAATTTCATCAAAATATTTAAGTGATTATAAAAAAAAAAGGTGTAAAAGAAGTGTAGCAAAAAAGGTGTGGCCAAAAGACAGTATAAAAAGGTGACCCACAATGTGAGAAAACCTAACTCCGGTTTTCTCAACCCTAATAGAAAACTAATTAAGGAACAAACATGTTGACCTGCTAATAAAAAAGACAAACAACCGAATAATTTAATCAAAACAAACAGGCCAACCATGTCGTCCTATATACAAAAACTGGGCCCCTATAATTTGGAAGAAGAAAAAAATTTTGCACACAATGATATATTTTTTAAAAAAGGTGTTCAACATTTCAATTTACTATCAAACAGATGCCACCATCTGCATCAACCAGTCCACCGCCATGATGATAAAATTAAAAAAAAATAAATAAAAATAATTTTCCTTTCAAGATGACGAAAACAAAAAAAAATTCAAAGGCAAGCTCCGTGTTCTTTAACGGGTCCACTAATCGCAGCAAATCCACTGCCATCTTAACTGTTGCTGATAATTATTTAAAAAAAATAAACCAAGTAATTTAAATAAAAAAATTTCTTTTAAGATGATGCCCAAAAAAAAAAAAAAAAATTAAAGAGCCAGAGAAAGACTCAAGTATTATATGTAGTGTAGATGTTGTGTATATGTGTGTGTGTAAGTATGAATCAATACAGACAACGAAAGAAAACTCGAGAAAATTTTTGAAGGAGTTTTTGAAAATTTTTTTTTTGTTTTTTTTTTTGTTTTTTAACTATTTTTGGATTTTATTATTTATTTAAAATTTTTTTGGATTCCCGAATGACCCCGCTGTCTGGATCAAATTCAGTGAATGAGTCGTGTGCAGTGTATGTAAATATATATATATATATATATATATATAAAAAAAAAATTTAAGCAGACAAAATAATAATAAAAAAAAAAAAAAATTTATCGAAATTGGTTTAGAAGTTTTTGTGTAAGTGTTTATAAAAATAAATAAATAATAAAAAAAAAGAGACTATAGATTTATAGAGCTTTAAATATTTAAACTAAATAAAAAAAAATTTCATCAGCAACAGTTGTGCAGTATTTGAAAAAGCTGCAAAACATAAAAATGAGCCTTGTTTAACAAAAGAAAAATATTGAATTTAAATTTAGATGGTTCCAATGCAAAATTTTGAAAATTAACTAGGGTTCCAGAATTTAAAATTAACCACTCTAGAATTTAATTTAACCACACTAGAATCTAGAATCAACCACGCTCTGCTACCAAAAACATGTTACCAGGGGACTTAAATTTAATAAAGGCGGAACCAAAATGGTAACAATGTTTGAAAAGAAAAAAATAAAAAAAGACAAAGACAAATTTAGTAATTAACAAGGCTCAAGTTTATTGAAAGCAGAAGGAAATTTCGGCGCTTCAGACTTTGTCATTTACAACAAAAGACATCCTGACACAAATCATCAATAAAAAAAAAACTTATGATTAACAATATCATAAATTGTAAAAGTTATAAGCCCTTAATTGTAACATATAATAATTTAGAAAAAAAAAATTTAATCAACAGATTCTAAAAATTTATCCCCCCTTTTAATATGTATATTTATAGTTACAAAAATTTAACAAAAAAAACAATGAGCACAGCTTAATAATTCACAGAATTATAATTAATCAAAAAAAAAAAAAGATTATACGCCCTTAATGTAAAAGTATAATAATAAAAAAAAAATTTAATCAAAAGATTCAAAAAAAAGAAAAAAACTTATCCCCCCCTTTTTAGTTTATAAGATGATAGTTTCTTTTTAAACAATTACAGAATTTAACAAAATATAAAAGAGTTTGATATTTTAAGTTCAAAAATCATATCTATAGTTAACATGTTTATCACTAAACTAAAGATACATAATATAACTGGTTTGAAAAATTTCTTAAAAACTATATTGGCCAAATAAATTTATATATTTTAAACAAACAAAAAAAGGAATTTAGAATTTTGAAATTTTGTTAATTGACGTCAATTATTTTAATTTGGAAATTAACCTCTTGGAGGTTGTTAGGACCGAAAATTGCATGCAGGCTCCACCCAATAATTGTTTTTTATATATATTTTATAATTAACTACACAGGTCTACATTTAGAAAATAGTCTTAAGGAACACATATTTGCGAAAGTAAATTTAGGCACATATACAAAATGAGTTAGTTAAAGTTCTGTAAAGTCAGCTGTAGAAAAAGACATCACTTTTATGCACTTGAAAATGTGAAGTTACGTTATACAAAAAAAAATGTGTTTTGCCAACAGGACGAAACTTGTTAGGATGTTTCGTTGGTTTGCGCAATGTGAGACAAGAATTTCTTTATTTCTCCAATTTCTCCTATTTGTCCTACCAGCATATTAGCTGTGAGCAAAAAACATGTTCTTTTAGTGTCTGTACAAAATCAGACATGTTTTAGCATTAATGTTCATCATTAAAGAAATATCTGATTATTTGCCAAAATTAAAGAAAATTGATTGTATAACAGAAATTCGTTAAGATGGTACTTAAAAGCTTCTTAGATTATTATAAATCTATTTATATATATTTTAATTTTGTTTAAAAGAAAGCTTGTATAAGACTTGTAAGATTTTGCAAAAGCTTGCAAAACGAAATTTTCTGATTTAGAAGAAATTTCCTCAATTGTTTTATATTTGACATGTTCATATTCTGATCATTTAATGTTCAACACTAGTTTGCACTTATTTCACAAAAATGTTCAAAACGTAAAATGTGCCTTTGCAAGATTTTGTAAATGATGTTTTAAGAAAAGAAAATTTTTATAATCATTTAGTTTCAAAAGGAAATAGAATATTGAATAAAACATGAAATACATATTTTAAAGAATACATGATAATTAACAAATTATTTTAAAAATTAACAAAATTTATAATATGACAAAATCTGTAAGGTTGAAGTACCTGGTAAATCCTGTCGCAGATCACGTGAGGTAGTACCGAGAAAATGATGGTTAATTTTAACATTTTTGAACCAGATTATTAGACTAAGGCGCACAATTAGTAATTTAACATGATGTTTTAGAAAGACGGTAATTTTGAGAGAAGAAAGAAAAACTTTTAGCTAACGGAGTTATGAAGAGTGTAGACCATGTTGTTATCGCATGTAGACTGTGGACCGGTAATCGAGAAGCTAGCTTGACCGGCGAAAATGTACTTTGGTTTCAAGTATCAGGTGATGCTTGGTTTAGGAGCGGGCCGCTAGATGCCAGCATCTGTCAAGCGACGGAAAGTGGAATGTATATTTACGAAATGAGTTAAGTTATTGCGGAGGTGCTTTTTTGGATTTAAATGCTACAACACAACAACTTCACTTGGTGATTGAAGTTTTCACAAATGTAGATCATTACAATTGACGTAGGTTTAAGAAAGAGCCTACATGACACAGACCAGTTTTTAACAACCAACTGTTGTGATTTATTGTTCCATTGGGATAAAAATTAAATTTAACTATTTTCTGAAACATTCCCGCAGGTTTTTTTTTAATGTAAAATTTTTTTAAACATTTCAGTTCATTTTTTTTTTGACGTTTTTAATTGTATAAACTAAAACCTTTTCTAGTTTCATAAAGTTACAAAAATATAAAGTTTATTATTATTTATGTAACAGTTGTATATTTTTTCTTGATTTTTAAATTTATAAACCTAAAAGTAATCATTGCGTTATGGAAAAAGGAAAAAAAAAAAAAAAAGAAAAGAAAAAAAAAAAAAAAAAAAAAAAAAACTAAACAATAGCACCACTCGAATACCCTAATAGCGTTTGGGTTGAAAAAGAACAAGAGTTCTTCAAGAGAGAGCTAATAAGAATGGTAAAAGAAAAGGAACTATTCCAAGACGACGTGAAAAAAGTGTAGATTTAGCTAGGTTCCCTTGGGATGGCCTTCCCGTACTCACCATAAGTTTAACCCTGAGGGTCATTACACAGTTTTGTTTTCTAATATTTTCTCTAAAACGTTATATAACTTCAATGTAAATTGTAATATGCAACAATGTGAATTGAAGTAAAATATATACTAGTCAGATTCTTTTTGTTTCCAACAAATTGGGTGACCAGACACCGAGGCCCACCAGTATATTGGGGTAAATAGTCATTTTTTAGTTAAGGCAGTTACCATTTCAGGATTTATATATCGATGGGTACCTAACCATTTCTGAGACACCAATGAATGATAAATCACAATCCACGAAGTAAAATACCCATAAATCATTTCACTTTTATTACTTCTCCCTGTGAGTAGTGTCCCTGTTTACAGTAGTTTTAGTTACTTCTTGATCTATGGATATCGTGTCATTTGCGCGCTAGACAGTAGCCGTATTGTGTTTACAAGAACAAATTATTATTCAATAAATAATCCAAAGAGAATAGCTAGTACTGTTCAATGAACCATACACAGATGCGGTAACACAAATTGAATGCGAAAGATGTAACGAATGTAAATATATCAAAATGTAACACGTCTTTCATCCAACCGTAATTACAGATTATAGCGTGCCTTGTATATTGATAATGCATACCCATATATAATGAAGAAAAGAGAAATAATGCATGTTTCTAACCTTATTAATTAAAACAAAGATAATTAAATAAGTCTTCTTATTGTTAATCGCATGTGATGCTAATCTTGGTAATAAGCGATAATGCAAATTTTCTAAGCGTTACCTTCTTGTACAGAATGAATCACCGGTAATTAACTATCACACGCATGTCAGCTCGCATATAATTTACGCCCAAGTTATTCAAATAACAGTGTATTTTTCTAGTCATTAATCATAATTCATACAAAGACCACGTCTAGATACAGAGTGTCTGTAAATTTATAGTTTATGTTCCCTTCCTGAACTTCATCTTTTATTCAAAATAAATCTCTCTTGACTTTGTAAATCTTTTAGCACTTTGCAACTCTACTCAGACTAAGGCCAGAGTTCAAGTTTGTGTGTGTGTGTGTGTGTGTTTGTTTTTTTTTTTACTTTTAAAGTTTTCAAGTTTAAAACTATGTCACTAAAACCTTACCTCCATAACGTTACAGCTCTTGCGGACCCTTGACCTTGTTCACCACAGTGCTCTATTCCCTTCTGTCCTCTACCACTCTTCTCCATTTCGCACTCTCATCTCCAGGTCCTCCACCAATCTCGCTCTGGATCTTCTTCTCACTGTTTTCTCTCCAAAACCTTCCTAGGTCACCACCCGTCTTCCATTCGCTGAACATGATTAGCCCATCACATCCTCCATATTTTCATCCTTGTCACCAGGTTCAACTCCTTCAACAATACCATCATTTCATCATTAGTCCGTAACCTCCACTCATCTCCTTCATTCACTGGACCAAATATTCTACTTAACACCTCCCTCTAACAAATTCTCAATTTCTTCTCATTTCCCTTAGTCTCGCTTTCATACATTACCTTTCATTTTATAAAAAATTGTCATATCGATATGGGATCAAATAAGTATTTATACGTGATTCTTTAAGAGAATTTACATTTTTTCACCTCCATTTTAGATATTAGTAATTTTTTAAATTGTTAAATAGTCGTGGTGAAATACGAATAAACACACTGTTTTAAGGTAAAACAACTGTAGATGAGTAAATAAGCACTTTAAATATTTGAACCAAATTTGTAGAGAAGTTGAATATTGAGAAAATTGATGCAAATAAAGTCAATAGAAAACTAATGCGTTACGGAAATTTGACTTTTATTAAAAATAAAACGAACAAAAATGTGGTAGAAACACATGACAGGATAAACATCTTCTTTTAATAATATTCAATTTCTGTAACTGCAATTTGTTTTTTATTGATTCTATTTACGAACATTTTGTCACAATTAAATCCTCCATTTATTTGTCAATTAGTAAAGCTATTTTAACCCAAACCTAAAAAATGTGTTTTTACGCTCCAATTTGAACGTTTTACACCAGTTTCCTCTGAGATACAGTTCTGAGACCTGTTTTACTAAATTTTCCAGATAAAAAACATATACATTTATTCCTTAATTTGGATCCTAAAAATTACAGTATGGTTTCATTTCATTCTTGGAGTTGAAATCCGGGGAAAAAATATTTTGTTAGGCGTAAATCGAAAACAGATATATGTTTATATGAAGATTTGTTTCTTCTTATTTTTACCTCTCTAGAATCAGTCCCCGAAATATTGCCTCAACCTATATATACATGATTGTGCCTGTGTGTGTGTGTGTCAAGATTATTCAAATTTTGTTTTAACTCAGTTATTGAAATCGTAGGACTAGTTCGTTAAACCTAAAAATCTGTTTGTAAGTGGCGGAGGATTTAATTTTTCAAAAAGTTGTTTCTTGAGCACAGCTTTCACTTCTAATATTCCACAATAACTAATTTTGAACAGTTTTAAAATCTCCATCTAATGATCTCTATATCGTTTTCTCTACAATAAGAAAAAACGGAGTATAATTTTTTTAACAAGTTCATGAGAGCCCCAACATAAATGTAATATAAACAGTACTGAAGAAATGTTGTTTGCTTGGGCTTTATAGAAAATATAAAATACCTTTGTGTTAGGGTAATACCTAGTAGGGTAAGTTTGTTTAAAATAGTTATTGCACAGGTTTTCTGAATCTCGTAATTGTGTATATTAATTACTACTTTCATCATGTCGGCTAGGCTCTGTGATTTCAGCAACTACACGAATATCACACTTTCGTGGGGGTCAAGGGTTTGAAATTACATTCATTTTACGATAACTTGGCTACCTCATCGTAGATTTTATAACATTACATGCAGAATTTAAATCTGTAATGTTTTCCTCAATTTAATTTGTTATAAGTTGAATAATACATGAGATATGAATAACAAAAAGGGATTTAAAATGGCCTCCATTTTGAAATTTTCAATTCAATTTCTTTAAATTTTTAGAGCAATAAAACGTTGTTCTGTAACTAGTCATTATCGCCTTATAAACACAAGAACAAAAAACAAAGAGGGAGAAAAGAACATAAAATAAAGACCCCTAACTTTCGATACTCCAAAAGCGTCAGGGTCGGAAGAGAACAATAATTGATCAAGCGATATCTAATAGAAACAAATTAAAAGAAGGATCTAACCCAAGACTACATGAATACAGCTATAGATCCAACTAGGTCCATCGGGAATGCCACACCCGTACTCTAAGTAAGCACCCGAGAGCCAAAATCTTCGAAGCCTCTAGTCTCCCGAGAGCCTCTAGTCTTCGAATGCACTAATAGCGTTATGGTGGGAAGAGAACAAGAGGTACCTAATAGGAAATATGAAAGAGAATTATTTAAACCATAACTAAATAAAAAATGTTGCAGATCCAGATAAGCACCTAGTGGTTACCATCCACTTTAGTGGGTAATACTCAAATGCCCTTGTAATTTACCACATTTTTTGGCACATTATAAAACAGTCTTTGGACCTTTTACATGACTATTAACTAGAAAAATCATTTAATAAATTTAAAAAAGACAGCCTATTTTCAAACTTTTTTTAATACAATATTTCATTCAAACGTCGTACAATGTTCTACAAAAACTAATTTTGTTCAATTTTAAAATCTTTTGCCAAAAATGACCAAAAATGTTTTTGACGTTACGTTAGTGAAAAAATGTTAAAACTATAACAGTAATAATAAATGTAGTGATCTAATTTTAGTTGAGTTTTTTGTCAAATTTAGCTGTAAAATAAGTTATAGTTTTCGTTGAATATAATTTCAATATAACGGCTTTACGGTAAGTTCTTCTTATATAGGACATATAATAACAAATTTTGTCAACTAACGACCTACAAAATTCGCTAAACGAACTGATAAACAGCAAAAGAATTTCACCTTCAAACTTTAACGTGTTTCCTGTTTATCAATTATTTAAGTTTTGTTTCTGATATTTTGAAAATAATTCAATAGTTTTATTGCCCAAAACCGTCATAATACTGCATAGGTACATAACGATCGACCATAAAAGACACTCATAAAGAGAGAAACACTAAAATACAACCGCACAAAATGGTTCGTTTCCTGAGAGAATTGATTTTATTTTACTAAAATCTTGGCATTCTTTGCAGTTGAACACTTGACTGGTATCACACACAATGGTTTAAATGTCTTCCTTCGTTATTAAGGGTACGAATTAATTTCCTTTACAATATTTCAACTCACCACGAACCAAACATTATACAGAGTGTTTGTAATATATGCAACTTTTGAACGAATATCAGTAGAAATTTAGAATTGGGCTATATTTATGGTACAAATTAAATTGTCTTTTTGTATATATCCCAATTTATCAAGCTCAAAAGAACCTTTTTTGCCTTTTACAAATTAAATTTTGCAAGGATTTAAATTTTTTAATGTAAACCTATATATTTATATTATAGGATTAAATAAAATTACTTTTTTAGATGAGTTTATTTATATATAGCCTATATATATATTAAATATGTAAGAATTTAGGAGATAGAGGGGCTTCAAATTTGTTGAGAATGTTCAGCCCGAGAAACGCTGAATAAAAAAATTTACAAAGATAAAATTATCTTAAAACAATTGCGTAATGAATACAGATATCTATTTTTGTATTTAGAAGGTTCAGACCTCTCATACATATTTACTTCAATTATTTAATATTTTTAGTGCTAGTTTATTCGGACAAAACTTAAGTTTCAGTTTTAAAACTGAAATTCTCTAGTTTCAGAATCACTATCTCCTAAACAGTTAAACATTTTTTTCTAAGTATCAAGAATAAAATCATGTTGTAACTTGGTTTTATATGAATTCTGACGAAAGACAGGAAACACATTTAACATTAAACACTCTGCGCGCCTGGGCGAGACTCCTTTTAGAGCTTTCGAAATTGGTCAGTGTATATAAAGGTAATTTATTTTGATAAATTAGATGTAGCACAGTACTTTGTGTTTTACCTTTTTCATACTTTTCTAACAATGTGTATTTGAAATTCGAAGATGCTTATTTTACTCCTAATTCCAAGACTGAAAAAAAGTCTCCAGGAAAAATCGTCGTTCTAATAATACTACTACGTTGACACCATAGGTTGCCTTTACCGTTGGTCTACCGCCAACATATTAATTTTTCGTCAAATAAACCTACATATTCGTAAACGGTACACATATTATTTCAAACAAACAAAATTTTCAACTCTATAGTTTTTGCCCTTAAACTACCCCAATGGTCTTTTTTGTTACCCTTGTGGGACAATAAAAAGAATTTAAATATAAAATTTGAAATATATAATGTTATCGTCTAGTCTATGTAGACTGGTCGCGACTTACGGACATGAATTTATAAATAATATGCGCTTGGTTTTACCTACGGGCCTTAAAAATAATTCAAACAACTGTCATTTTGAAATTTTCTCAAAATATTTTAGTCTTAATTAAATAAAAGTAAAATCAAACTTAATATCAAACTGGGTCAAATCCAATCGTGAAATGCATTGTATCAAGTCCTTCCACATCAACAGTGTATCGTGTCACAGAAAAATCTACGTTTAATATTTGATTTGATGATTTCTCTGTACGATTTGATAGAATATAAACTATCCTATTTCGACTGTTATATATACATTTAATGTTTTTCGAAGAAGTTAACATATTTTCCAATTTTACTTTTGGATTTCTACGATTAAAAGGGTTTTATAAAACGTATCTTCAGTTTATTGATATAATATTATAAGATTATAATTATCTTATGTAAAAATATTTTATATTAATAATGTATTAATATTAACCTATGTATGAGTTGTAATTAATATAGGCTCTATTTATTGTCATTATTATTAAATTTATTAAGATAAAAAATTAATAAATTCTTTTCCGTCACGGATTTAATCGTGAGTCAGATTGCTTTCAAAACTATAAAAATGATTGGACATACAATAAACTATTGATCATGTGTCTTAAATATTGCTTTACACACTAAATTTGATTTAACAGGCCTATTCTCGATACTATTGTTGATTTTGTCAAATTTTGAGGTTATGTTTTTAACTCACAGTTTTTTTAGTAATAATTGACATATTTTTGTATCTTGGGAAGCACACTTTAATGGAGATTTTAAAGCTGTACAAAATTGAGTATTTGGGGGACGTTGTAAGAACTATGTACTTTTAAAAGTTATCCTCAAAATAACCTCTTTTTAAAATTTATACCAACCTATTTCCTTGGGTACTAAAACTGTAAAAAATTTTTTTTAAACCGAGCCAGGGTTGTACTATCAATTGTAAAAATATCTGGCAAAAATTAAGACCAGAGCGTTTATAACACAGACAGATAGACAGACAGACAGAGAGACATACACACACACACACACACACACACACACACACACAACGTGGTGCTAAGTTACTCCTATGTATAGCTAGTAACTGTGGACATTTCATGCTCTTAGATGTCGGCATTTCTATGGGCAGATGCCAATACTAAAATTCAAACAATTTATGCTCGTAAAATTTATTTCATTTTCTATAATTGCGGCGTGTCTCTGCCTATGTGCACTTGAAATACTACAAAAGAAATTCTTTAAGTAGCTACTTAGCATACCACGACAGACAACGCCTATAATAGCTTGCATGTGCATGCCACTCTGTGTTGCTTGACTCTCTTTTCTACTCATCAACAACTGTTCTTGTGATTCACCAAGAAGTGTTGTAGGCCTGCGTCATGCTTACAAATGACATCACCCACTTCACTTAACATCCTTCTTGTGTATCTAAAGACGATTTCACTTTCGTCATCATGTTTTGCATAATTACAAATTATATAACAAATAAATTGTAGATAATCATTCAATGAACTTTCTTAAAAGTAGTCCCATAAACATTTCGATACTGTACGGAAAATGTGAGTAAAAAGTCAAAATATACCGTGGACGTGGTAGAATATCTCAAAATGTACCAATTTTTAGTAAAATGTAATGGTTTAGAAGAAAACCGGTAATCCAAATCATGTATAAAATAAAATTTCGGTTTTGCAGTAAATTACAGAAATCTAAATTTTGCAAGCAATGTTTAGACTACTTTTTTACTCACACCCCATACATTTCTTTTTATATTCAATTATTTGGACATTTTGATATTGGCTGCCGATATTGAGAAAACAACCTTCTTAGATGTAGTTATGGTTTATTTTCACTTTTTTAACCAATAATTTCTGAACAGTTTTGAGGAATGGACGTCTATTACACGTTGTGTTGCATCCTTGGAGATAACAAAATCGTTAAAGGTTTGGGGGGGGGTATTTTGATCTTTTGACAGGTACTCTCATATCTGAGTTACCAAAAAATGAGAGAAAAACTTGCATATCTAATAAATAAATATTGAGCTTGACTTGTGATATGGTATACTTATTAGAATAAAACACAAATTCTCAGTTATAGTATAGTTATTGCAACTCATATGCATCACTGAAGATGGGGACTTTGTAGTTGAAACCCGTTTGACTAAATAAACGTACTATTTATGAGAATATGTGTTCAAGTTTTATTCTATTACATAAATAAGACTAATATCGTCGCCATACTAAATTTGATTAACCTGTCCCGTCCCTTGTTTGAACTGCAGTTCACAGAATGGACTTCATTCTGACAACTAATTTTGTAGACTTAAGAAACCAAATTAAGGCTATTTTGTGAAAAACAATGTAAAATAACTTTCTGTACATTATGTACATTTTATGTCAAAAAGTAAAATGGGTTATAAAAACTCGAGGATCGAATTGAAAATGTAGTAATTTTAAAATATTAAAGTGTTGGTATTAAATGTTTAATTGTTGGTAGAAAGTAATACTAAGAAATTGCTAAAATAACAGAAGGAGAGAGTGAAACTAATCAGGAAGTCTTACTAATTTAAACGCACTTGATAATATGTTCTCTCTCTCTCTATACCTAAATTCTATAAACCGCATGAAGACCCTAGGCCTGTTAGACGGCTTTACAGTCGGGTAGTATATTATGGTTATCACATCGAAATTCCCTTTGTCGTTATTCTTGTCTTCTTAACAAATCAACTTTCCTCGTGAAGCTGGGTGAACTTCGTAAGGTTTGAGTCCCAAAGAGATTGAACTGGGAACCTCTCACTACTAAACCAGCCACGGGCTCACTTGATATGTTTATATTTTCTTGTTATTTAAAAGTAAAAAACTTCTCGGTCATCATCACCTTATAAAACAAGAAAGAAATGATCATAAAATAACACATCCTACACTTGTTTTATAACTTAAAGTAATGTTCTTTATCACTGGGGGTTTAAGAGACTTAAAATATACTAAATACTTCCAATTTGAATCTACGGTAATCAATTCAGGATATATTGGAGAAGGGAATAATACTTTTGAATTAAAAGAAGAAGATTAAGTAGCCATACTAAAATAACTGGTTATAATTGTCGTACAGGAAGTGTTTTCCTACAAAAAACCGAATGGTTTTATTGTATCGCGTGTATGTAGTGTACAGAAAGAACTTAAAAATTTGACTCCCAAATTTCTTAAGTTTTTCTTTTTAAAATGATTTGATTATGATAGATTGTTCATATTATTGCTATAATTTATAAAAGGTCACGCACTAAACTTTTGAGAGAGGGGACCAAGATTGTTCAATGAAAGGGACAAAACATTAGGTAACTTCCCCATTGGTACACAATACTTTTATTCAGTAGACCTGAGGTCTTGGTTTAACTGTACGGTTCCCCATTTCTGGTGATAGTGTGGTTTTGTTATGATTTTCCTGGCCACGTTAAAGGACTTCATAAACTGCGGCTGTACGCGGCATGTAGTGCGGGTATTTATTTTTACGATGTCTCTCCATACAGAGGGAGACTCGGAGCCGACACTGGCGCGGTACGCAGTACGGGTATGCATCCGCAATAGATTGAGAAGCTGTTGTACAGTGATGTTCAATATGTGTTCGTCAGATGAAGAAGAAATGTTGATGATGTTAGGTACAGCTGAAGATGAAGATCACAGATTTTTTCAATTACTACTTACTTGAGTCACCAAGCTCCTTTGCAATGACCTCCCAGATTCGGTCCTTCTTCTTAATATCCTTATAATCACGAGATGATTGAGGTACACAGTTTCAACGGAACAATCGGTAAAAGACATGTTAATATCTCATTGTCCAGCTCGACAATGGAAAGTATGTGCATTGCCAGAATACCGAGCTCCATTTGTGGCGCATTTTGTGGTACGAGGTTAAAAATCATCGCACCAGAAGCGGTATACCGCGCCAGTGTGTGCACTCCCATTTACTTCCATTGTAAATTACGTATTTTTCCTAATTTAGAGTTTTTCTTCAACATGGATGGCTTTGAGGGTGTGTATTTTAGCACAGTTTTATAGAAAAAATTAGCTATAGCAGCAGGTCTTTCAGTAATAAGTCGAGCTATCCTGACAAAGTGTGACAGAGGTTATTGTACGATAACTAAGAATATCAGTAGAAAAAACAGAAACATTTGACGGACGTGTTCATGGTACTTACCCAGCCCCATTATACAACGTAATACAAGTAGATCCTCTAAATGTAATTCTCAATACTGTAGTTAATTCTTGGGCGTTGTAAGGAACGTTCAATTGTATTGGTAGATCAAGGGGTCTTACCAGTAGGGTATGTGTTTACAACAATTGTTACACACGTTTCGGAACCTCGTAATTATGTATAGAACTACTTTCTAGATGTCGTTAAGGTTATAACGTACGTCGTAGATTTTTATATACTGTACAAAGAGGTCACCACTCGTGTCAGTATCTCATAACTATACAAATATCACATTTACTTGTGACGTAGAGTTTGAAATTACTTTTTTTAACAATAACTTTGCTTTTTTTAGAGTAGTGTTGGTTCCATTAGATGTAGAATTGAAATCTGCAAATTTTTACAAGTGTGTTACAAGTTAAAGTTATGACATGAACAAAAGCTGTTTAAAATGGTAGCCATTTTGATATTTACAAAACGATTTTTTTTTAATTTCAATAGAATTCTATATGAGCACACTATAGTCAACCCTACACCAAAGGTGATGTTAGTATCTTATTCCCCCCCCGTATTTAGGTACAGATGACAACGACGACTTACGAACGTCTTGTCGAAAGTAGCTTTGTCTGTTCCACAACGTTTCCCGAAAAATAAAATCGCCTTAAAACCATTAGATAATCGGAATTATATATACACTTATAATTTTTTTAAATACTTTTTTGTGCTTTATTCAAAGTCCAATTTCACAAACGATATTATCATTTTACAAATCTCTAACCAGATTAATGATTTTATGTATTGATTTTTAGTGCTATTTTATAATTCAAATTTTTCGATTAGAAGCATAAATTTGATTCTAGGTTTGAAAATTCAATACAACAACTCATAAAATCCATCTTCTAAAACAGTTGCAATTTTTTTAAAGTAGCATGAATAAAATCAACTTAAAATGTGACTTTATATGGAATCTTGTAAATAACAAAAGTTGAAGTTTCATTTGGAAATGTTGACCTACACATTCTGGGGGCCTCTTTTTAACTTGCATAATTAGGGTATATTTAAATAAGAAGTTCAACACAACTCTTGTTTTCCGCTCGAAAGTTTATAAAAGGTTTCAATACTTTTCTAACACCCTGTACATTTAACACTTTGGGGAACTTGGTTGGTTACGATAAATGTCCACTGTCATATAAATATGTTTGGACAATCAATAAATTACCTAATCTATGATAGCGATATCTTATCTTACGTTTGCTACTTGCCAATTTAGATATCAAAAACAGCTTACTAATACTGTATTATGAAACAATGAAGATCTAGCTGAAATTTTGGATATAAAAGTAAATACTGAGCTTTAAGTTATGAATAACTTTGAAGTTATTATATTGCTATAATACACAGCAAAGTCTAGTATCTAGTCAATGCAAAGTTACGGCTCTTTTTATTTATTTTTGATTTATTCCTTTTACTATATTTCAAACAAGAAAAAATATAATTGAAACAATCGAATATTTAACTGGCGTCAGCAAGAATCCAACTCTTGAGCTGTATCTAGTAGACTCTGTGATCGTATCAAAATCTGCTTGTTGTACATTCTTGTCAGCCACAGATCTGGCAATCTTTGGACTCTGCTACGTATAAACGTAGCATTTAATTAGTATTCGATATAACTACTATTGTTGATACCAACCGCCAATTTATACTGATTATTAAGGTTGGCGTATAATCACAGATTTCCACAATCGCAAGCTCTGAAATAAGGAGGTGACAATTATCAAACAACCACGATTTAACTAAGATCGATTTTTTGCCAGTATTCAGGAAAAATAGAAATAGAAGGTAGAAAATGACGTTGTTGGTCTAAAATTTAATCCATTTGTCGTCTATTAACTCGAACTCGAATGATTAACGAATAATAGATGGGATTTTTAAATAAAGAAAGTATTTTGTTGTAAAAACATCAATTTTAATAAACTTAGGCGGAATATCTTTATTACGATATTTCTGAAAACAACTGTTTGAAATTTGTTGTATAGCTACAGTCTTCAAATCTGAGATTGAACAAATCCGAGTACCGACACGCACTTAGTGTATCTAGGCCTATTGTAGTAGCTAACGTGTATCTAGTTAAAACTGGAAGTGAGAGTAAGAAGGAAGTCAGTAGCTGACTAACAAATAACTCGGTGTTCAAGTCAATTCTTAGAATTAATTACGACGTGTTATTAGGACTATACGTATGATCTGTTCTGGCGTACAGTGTGATCAAGATGAACTTATTTGGTACATAATTTTCCGTATTGATAGCTGAAAATCCAGACGAAAAGTGTTGCTGTATTTTGTGAAACACATTTATTTTGTTTAAAAACTTATCGAGCCATATGATGTATAAATTGTGGTTTGAGATATTAATTAATCTCTTTTTAAAAGATGTGATTTTGCATGAATTTTTAGTTTATGTTATCAAAACTGTTTTTAATTTCTTAGTTTTTATTTTAGAAGGGTCAAATGAGCGACCCTCAGATAACGTATAGAAATGAATTTAACGTCAAAATATAACTTAAAATTGACCACCTTTTTTTAAATATACCTCAAATATTACTAAACCATCTTTTAAGCACTGGCCCAAATTTGGTGTCATGCGGTTAACGCGTTTCTTAATTACCGTACTTTCAGAAAATGGAGGTTTTAAAGTTGTAATCTTCGCTTTCGAACGGACAAATAGCTAATTTTACTATTATCAATAAAACTGGAAAATATTAAACCTATTATTTAGTTACAGAACTGTTATAATTTTATGAGATTTTTAAATGAAAATATTATGAATCAAAATTGTTTTTATGTTTGGTCTATACAGGTACCGATCTAATGGCAGCGGTGCATAAAGGAGTCCTCCCAATGTACCACCTCCCCGAGACCACGATGAATACTTCCAATGGTTCTACCTCTAGGCTTTCTCTCATGCAGGTAATATACATTTTTGTTTCAGTAATAACTACTCAGTACTGTTTGTTATCTGGTAACGCACATGATGTCTTCTTCTTTAGGGGATGATTTTGATTATTATTTCTAAAATTTATATTTTATTTTAAAATCTGAGTTATACATATATGTATATCGTTTACAAGGAAAAATCTAAACACTTAACTGCAACTGAGATACAGACATTTATTTTATTGTTTTTTTGTTTATCAGCTCATTTATCGACCTTAGCCTTGATATCAAGATACAGAATGTAAACAATTTGCACACATTTATTTCTCTATAATTACGAATTTGTTCCAAGGGTGGATTTGTTATTTTCCGAGAGTTTTAGAAGAAGATGCGTCTTTATATCTTCATTGTAAAAGCGTTATTTTTGACAATAAAGCCTCCATAAACACAGTCTCATAAATTTTATATATACGAATATAACACAGTAAGTCAACAATTTTTAAAAATTGCTCTTAGGATATGTGGTAATTTAATTGTCTACAGGGTTTTCCAAGGGGGAGATCGCATTCTCTATTAGAAATTCGCGAACATAAGCTTATCCTCAGTCAGATGTTCCGCTGGTTGTTTTTATTCTGGGAAAAATACACACCATTTCTAATTGTACAAAAATAGATAATAGACTTGTAGAACATTTTTATAATGTTTTATTATTTAAATGCTTGGAAAATTGTTTAACCTCACTTTCTTTGTAGTTAATTACCTTCGCAGGTGTTTCACCAACATGAACATCTGTCACAGTTCTGCAAACACCTGGTTGCTTTGGTGTTCATTTGCCGTGTTTCAATTACTAGCTACACCATGTCTGTTCTTCATAATCACCGATGCGATACAATTTTTCTCTTCAGCAGTTAATTTCCCATTAAAATTATTTTTTTAATGTTTTCAAAACAAATGTCTTAATATTTATTTACATATTTAATAACTAGTGGTAATGAGTACAATAAATCACAGCTACTGTACACTTGAACAAAACATTACCGGTATATGTATTACGTCGTAGCTCGCGCTTTATTCCAAGTAGAATATTACGCCCATGCCTTGAAACCTTGCAGTCATTACTTTTAATGTCCCGTATTGAAACAATTTAATTTAAAAACTGTACATTCATCGATCTAACTATTTGCAAAGAAATATGCCTAAATTTTATAACAAATGGGTCAAAGGTGTGGCTTCAACGAGTAATAAATACAAACATATAGGTGGAATGTCAAATAGTGGAGTTAAACAAGACTTCTCTGCGCTGTGTCACATATGGATTCAATCCCTCATATTTAATCTAATGAAATAAAATAGTACAATATAAGAAAAAATATCTAAATAACATTTACATAAAATTGTAACAAAGAATTGAGTAGAACTAGCCGACTATTGAGATATGTCTTACAGAATAAAATCTCAGAAATTCTAAAATGACGTTTGGCATGACATTTGTTTGTACTTGCATGTAAGCACGATAAGTTAACAAAGGTATTTTTTTCTGATAACAGTCAGCATAGTTGTGCTTATATTTATGCTATTTTTACTTTCTCCCACATTAGTAGGCTTGTATAGATTAAGTTATGTGATGTAGCAAAAATTCTATGTTCAAGTTTTAACAGAAATATATATTTTGAAGTCTCGTGAGTCCAAACATATATATTTTGTAAATAATGTATGTCTGTCGTTGTCAGCTTGTTTGTTGTCTGTCGTATTTACAGTACTTTACAGCCCAAAAAGGTGGACTTATTTTGATGTTAAAGTTTGGGCATGTTTTGGTTATATCTATTTATTTACTTTAACCTTAAAACAAGTTTATCTTTTTTTTCAACTTGAAAATTAATGGTAGGAGTTATTAGACAAAAACTCAAAACACGAATTTCTCTACTTCAGCTTTTGGTAACATTTTGCTATAATGTAACCTCTAAAGAACCAAAACTGATCTTATTAGTATGCAAAAACAAGAACCGTCTTTGGAGCTGATTTAAAAACGTATTTTTCAAAATCGTCTTTACTAATTTCTTTCTAAACTTTGTGTCAAATGAAAATTAACGATCCTTTTTTAAAGTGTAGTACCATCGCTGTCATCACTGCCTTAACAAAAACAAAAACAGAGCATAAAAATAAATGATCCTTAACATAAAACCAAATCGAAACAAACAACATTAACATAAAAACTGAGGATCCGACCCCCTCGTATATTTATTTTCATTATTTATATTTATACACTTACAAAGTTAAAAGTTTACAAAACTAAATGTCTTGACATTGAAGAACTTTGGGCGAGAACAGTAGAAGAATCTAACAAAATAACCCCAGACGTGTTTGTGAATGTCAGAAATTATTTTATAAACAGCATCTATTACTGCCAAGATGTCTGTGGATCACAGTTTGAACATCTACTGAAATATGTCAGTATAATTGGACAACTTGATTTTTCATTAATAATGAGTGTTTTGGTTTCTTATTTAAAAAGCAGTTTAAAGTCATTTTGTAGTTGTTTTATGATGTAGTATGTGTTTTAAAATGTCCCATTGAGGTGAAAATCAAGCATCTCACACATTAAAACATTAAATGTGGAGTATACAAAATAGTAAAATTTCATACATTTCTCATGGTTCGTGAATAACCGGAGATAGGTGAGAGATATAAAAAAAAATTATTTTTACCACTGAACTCAGGGTTGAAAAACGATACTAAATCAAGTATCAAACACCATGTTAACATTTTTTTAAACTGACTCAAATTCGATAACGTGTTCAAGATGGCGGCCGAAAATGTTAATACATAAACAAAATTCATTTAGTCTGAAATCGATAAGACGAAAACTGTGGAAAAAGTAGGGGGGGGGGCTTTATGGGCGCACTGTAATCTTTACAATTATTATAAAATCTTCTTTGTACACAAAGCTCAAATTTGAATGTCTTATAGTTAATCTTTAATTTAAAGGAATGCCACCTTTCAATGACTAATAACAGTTAGAAAAACTTCAGTAATAAATCAATTTATTATTTTATCAGTGAGTCACTTTGTATTCGAGCGATGTTGGGATTTTACAACTGCTTTGCATGTTTCTCTGATACTAGAACTGCCCACCAACAGGGCTGTACTATCTGAACGACTGAAGACTTATTTTATTATTAAGTTTTAAGCCGTTTAAACACTAAGCACGAATAGCTTTTAAAGAAAAATAATTTATTTTATACAATTAATAATGGCTATTCTCTACATTTCAATTTTACCTTGTGCCATATTGATTCTATCTAAATAGGAATAATAAAAATCCTTTCATTTATAAAAATTATAAAAAATCAGATTTACTATTCCTAAAGATTTTAATGGCTTTGAAGAAGTAAGTACGTGAAAATCTAGTTACAAAATACAATTCAACGCTTATTGTTGTGTGTTTAGAAATAAGAATCTCCCTGCTGAATCCCTGTCTTATGACTAGTTTTGTAAGCAATGCTTGGTTATAGAGTGACATCTTCATACGCTATTGAGAATCTCATTAGAGACGAGAATGATAAAAGCCCGGGTGGACAATATAAGTGCGTTAGTTTGGTAGCTCTAGGGTCATTTTTCTTTTTCTTATTGTTTAAAAGCGAAAAACCTCTCAGTCATTATCACGTTATACGAAAAAAGAAGAATAATGAGAATGAAATCAAAACCACCAACCACCAAGGATTTTATGATATAAATTAAAGCTTATATAAAGAAATGTGTAGATGCAGTTAGGATCCATCGCGATTACCACATCTATACTCTCTAAACTAAGCCCTTGAGGTGTCGCGTTGTTTAATAGTGTTTATTTACTTGTTAGTACGTTTCATGCTGTACAACATTAACAAGACAGTGTATTATTAATTGTAAGCTTAGTTAAATGAAAATTACTTGTAAATCTCGTATAAATATTATTTATAGTAAATAAACACCATATTTAGGTGTGTTCTTATATACTTTTATTGATTTAAGTCATATCTATATTTTCCTTTGACTTCTACGCATAAAATCCACAATGAACCACTGGTTTTAAGGTTATGTTACTTAAATAGACAATAACAAATTTCGTTTCCTAAGGAACCATTTTTTAAATTATTCCCGCTAGGGGCAATTCCTCCGTTAAGCTAGCACACCTGTAAATCTCAAAGCACAAAATGAATTTCGAGAATGAGAATGACAATAATATAGTGTCACTACCGATTTGTGTACACCGGCAGGCTGCACATCAGTTTAAAAAACAGCGTTTCAGCCTAGTAAATATTGTATTACTGGAATCGCCGTTGAACATTTCTTAATTCCATAAATAACTGTACAATTTAAAAGCAGTTTTATAAAAACACTACAACCGGCATGCCATAGACCCGATATATAATACGAGTTTGTCACGCAATAAATTAAAAGTAATTAATTTAAAATCAATTCCATTCAAACAAGCCGTAGTTGATGAAATATTATCTTGCTTTTATAAGATACAAACAGCTGGTTAATCAGCTTTTAATTAATTACCTATCAGCTGGTTAATTAAATTTCCCGTTATTTAAAAGCAATTTGTCTGTGGGTATATGCTAACAATAATGCTACATTTATAAGGTTCTAATAAAAAGTGTTCAAACATTTCAACCCGAAGTATTGTGTCGTCATCTCTTTAAAAATTAAAATTCGTATATAAAATGAAAACGAATCATGAACACAGTCTTTCAACAGTCGGAATGACTGAAAAGTATCCAAGTGAAATGTGCCAACCATCAGTTAAAATACATTTTTGATGTTTAAAAACTTTACTTACCCGGTACATCTGAATATTTTCTAAAACATAATATATTTTTTTAATCCGCAAATTGACATATTAATTTGGGCCATAAATATTCATAGTTCCTTACAAAAATTATTATCAATATCGCTTGATTTCTTCTTCTCTATGAACTACATTTTAGAAAACACTTTTCGTCAGAAGCGATTATAGGAAAATCAAAATTTTCTTTTTCTATGATTTTAAAGCAGTCGCCGTCGTATTAATAAAATGCTCGAGATACGATTAAAATATGCCTAAATATCTCAAATTTTAAAAAACCTGTCTACCTAGTCTACATTTTTCCTAACCCTTTTTTAAAGTTAAAACCATCAGACTTATATCAATGAAAACTAAACATCGATATCCTGTACTCTTCCCAAAACATTTTCTAAATCTGAGAATGAAAAAATGACGTTCCAATTAATTCTTTTGCTTCCAGTTATGTGAAGAAACGTTATTAAAACCCAACTTTTTAGTACTTTAAGCAACAGTGTCACTCTCTAGTTTTTGCAAAGCAATTATTAAAGACGTTAATACATTTATAGAAACAGTCGAATACTTAAATCATAAAAAATATAACAGGCCATGTAACAATGTATTGTTGCTGGGGACCTTTCATCTGTACTCCTTCAGTATATTTAGTCACTCTGCACTTACACTTTATAAAAATATTCTAACCTTATGATACGAAAGTATGTCAATATAACAAAGAAAAGTATAAACACAAGTGACATACCTACCGTTGATCTATTTTTAAAAAATGACATCCATGAATCTAACATTCTAAAGCTATAATATAATATTTAACCCCTAATAATAAAGAACCAACAAAAAAGCTTTCATAAAAAACGTAAAACTAAAATTAATGCAGTTGAATTATTTTCTGGAATTTTGTATTGTTAAAAACATTCTACTGTAATGAATTACAATAAATTCTTCTTTAACGATCTTTGCTTTTGCTTCAATGTCGAGGAGGTAATCCTTTGTTGTTCCCATTGTTTAAACGTGTTGAGAAACTAGCAACAGGGGAGGGGGTTCGAGACCCTTATATAAATTATTTTTGACTTTTTTCCTTAACTTTCATTTATGAGGTTATTCGTTAATTTTAGTGGATCTATATTTTTTATTTTAGATTATTTGTTTTTGATTGATTATAAGAAATTAAAAATCAAATAATAATAACGCAAAAATTGAAATAGTGGTCTAAGAGCGAGAAAAGATAGAGAGAGAAAGAGTAGATGTAGAAAAGAGATAAGTGAGGGAGTGTGGGTGTATGAGAGAGAGAGAGAGAGAGAGAGAGAGAGAGAGAGAGAGAGAGAGAGAGAGAGAGAGAGAGAGAGAGAGAGAGAGAGAGAGAGAGAGAGAGAGAGAGAGAGAGAGAGAGAGAGAGAGAGAGAGAGAGAGAGAGAGAGAGAAGAGTGGAGTTAGAGTTAGGGAGAAAAGGACCGAGGTAAAAGAGCTATGATAGGATCCTTGTAAGGTCAAGATTTTAGTCTAGGTTGTTGATCTCCTACAGCTGGGCTGTGAGACCAGTTGTGTGATGGGCGTGACTTGGCAGAACACAGCGAGTAGAACCAGGAATATACAGGATCAAGACTGATTTTTTCTATAATAAAATCACTTCAGAAACTTGTCTAGATTGAATACTTAAATACCTGGTTCGTGTGAATGAGGACAATCTTAGTGACAATTTTTTTAAATTATTTTCCAACACTAATGTGCAGCACATCCCTTTGACACTGTTTACTTAGAGAAAGTATACAGGGTGTTATAAAAATATGGATAACTTGCTTACTTTTGAATGATTAATAAAAGAGAAATAAGAATTGAGAGTACACCTACTGGTCAAATGGAATTTACCTTTAAATTAAAAACCTCTATTCAAAAAAGGAATCCCCATAAGTTAACATTTTAAAATGTAAACCTATATTTTTACTACGAGATATGACCAAAAAAGTTAATTTAAAAATTATTACATACATTCTTACAATTTTTAGAAGAACTGCAACCTTTTCTAATAAAGAGGCTTTTACTAGTGTTGAAAATATAGGATTTTTAGCTTTAGAACAAAATTTAAACTGCTGATCAACAACTTTGAAAATATAAAATCACCCTAAAACCATTAGGCATAATTTAATTAAGTGTAAATGTGATTTTATGACATTTTTGTTTTTCTGATTTATCATTTTCCAAATTTTAAACCAGATTAATCTAATTATTTTAGTACTGTTATAATTTTTCATTTTATAGTTTTGCTTCTGAAGTAAAACATCTACACACTTTTGACAATAACTATCGTTAAAAAAATTGTGATTTTAATATCACGCGGTATACACAAATATAAGTTTGCATTTGAAAATATTGACAAACGCCCAAATTCTTGTTTCTCAGATATTATCGTTAAAAAATAATTAAATCTTTTCCATCCTAAACATACAAACAAGTAATATTTTCATGTTTCCTGTCAGGTCTCTCTTGACCGTCTTTTAAGACCGTAACTCTACTGGAGTATTCGAGGGCCAGGAGTCTTTATTTTATACTCCTTTCTTTATTTTTTTATAAGACGATGATGACTAAGAGATTTTTCGCTTTTAAACAACAAATAAAATACACAGATTTAAGGTTATATTAAGATTTACATATATTATCAAATTATTTCACCTTGTGCTTTAATAATACATAGTAATATATATGAGCAAAGGATATTGATTGCTTTAGTTTTCAATTTTCAAGCAATTATTTTGACGAATACATAAATATATTGTCACGAACATCACTTCCAAGCAGTTCTACTTGTATAAAAATATGGAGTTCATGTATCGCCATTTCTGTCAAACCACATTTCACAAATACTTGTTCTACAGTGAACTTCTTGTGGACGTACTGAGGTCCCTTGACATTTATTGTAGTACAGCGAATTAGATGTAAACCTGATAGAAAATTTATCCCTTTCAATTTACTAGTTGAGGAATTTGTCTACATTTTAATTTTGTAAAAAATCTTTTTTATCTTCGCTCTTTATTCAGAGAGGGGAAAATATGATTGCGATTTTTTTTTAATGATTCCATTTTCAGCTCCTTTAAGTTCAGAAAACGTGATTTGTATAAAATGTTTGCCTGTATGTACGTCAGCTCTGATTTTATTGATTTTTTTTTTTTTTGTGGGATGCGTGTTAACTGCAAGACTTTTCAGCCTAAAATTGTGTTTTAGTCCAGTACCTCTCATGACGATTAGATGACCTGCTTTGTTAGTTTACCTTCCTCTTCTAGAGTATTAAAATGGCTAAAGATTAAGATGTGTCTTTCCTCCAGTGCCTCGCACTTCATAAATATGTGTTCCAGAGTGTCTATGTACTGTCCGAAAAGTCTCCATTTCAAATTACCATGGATTAAACAAGAACTTCAGGACTTTCGTGAATACCGTATGTCCAGTTACATAGGTCAAGAATTATCCTTACTTAATAAGACTTAGAGAGTTTTTGATTGGGTTATTATAATAAATCTTAGATCTTTCTTCAGAAACCGTTAGTCTGTTTTTGTTCAAATTAGGTTTCGAATAATTTTGTTTTATTTATCTATTTCCCTCAGCTTAGATTTTTTATTTTTCTATTATCTTTGTAATTTTTCGAATTTTATTATATAATAATACGTTTTTGTAAGTAGAGCAATGAGAAAATAATTCATTCATTTATAATACTATAATTTTGTTATGCCATATTCATACTCAATCATATTCACAAAAAATTCAGTCTAAATTCTTATGTTAAATTTATTGAATAAAACAAAAGTGTTACGCAAAACACATTAAAGGGATTGAATGACGTCAGTGTTCCAAATCTAAGTAAGAATATGTAACTAGGTCCCCATCGCGTGCCACGGGGTAGTTATACAGAACCGCAACAATGCTATTGTGAAGTAGTTGTCGCCAGAAGTGCGAGTGAGAGAATGTGTAATTCAAAACAACTAACTTTATAAATGTTAATAAACAAAAATGCCCGAAATTTTTATAAAATTTGCTACACGCAGCTGACAATATGACGTAATAGTATTCCAATATTTAAAATATTTCGTTTATTATTGACGTTTTAGATTTTGGGTTCATTAGATACAGATCTCGTAAACTGAATCATGATCAAGTAAACGTTATTGTAATATCTACAAATAAAAGAAGAGTTGGTGGATTTATCATAGTACTTATCCAGCCCCATCACAAAATGTAATAAAAGCAGATCTTATAATTTAAAAACCCAAAAATTTCTTTCTTCAATTATCCAGAAAATGTTAAAGTATTGGTAGATCAAGGGTTCTTACCCGGTATACGTAGTGTAAGGAAAATTTGTTTGATACAGTTGTTAGACATGTTTTACGAACCTCTTTATTGTATTTAACTACTTTCCTGACATCGACTAGGCCCTAACAGGCCTCGTAGCAATATTAAAAAAATCCATTCATTTCTTTCGTGTCGGTGCCTCGATGCAGAACACATGTGAGGGAGCTCTCACTCGCTATGTTCCTGTCTGTGATTCGGCCGTGCGAGATTTCGTAATTATTCCAATATCACATTTTCATGTGGTGTCAGGGTTCGTAGTTATATTTTAGACGATAACTTTGCTATTAGTCATAGTTGAAGGTTGGTACCATTACATGTACATTTTGATCTAATTTAGTCTGTTGTAAGTTGAATAACACATGAAATATGAACAAAATGACATTTTAAATTAGATTTTATGAATTGCAATCGGGTTCATTAATAGCGCACTGTAGTCCCTCACAACAAATTGGATCAGTGCATACGATAACAACGACGTATGGATGGAATATCTAAAATCACTCTTTCGGTTTCCTGAGGCCATGAAACGTGAAGATCAGTCAAAAAACAGAAGTCATAAGTTTTTTTGATTACCAAATTTATGCTTATACTCTGTATACTGTATAAGTAAAAACTACATTAACATAAGTTCAGATTGAATAGACCAATGGCTATTTCTCAGTTTACATACAAATAATTTTTCCTTACAGAAATACGAATATTTTCGCGATAATATTTAATTAGAATTTTTGATTGAATATGATACATTAGAATAGATTAAGTAGAGAGATTAAGGGATTAGAACCGGCCATGGACACTGCGACCATTGGTCTATTGTGAAACTAAGCTTCCTAAATTGTAGACTACGAATTTTAGTAGTCCACTCACTAGCTCGTCTAACGAGAGTTCACCAGGAGTTTGGAAGACGAAATTCCTATGCATCTTATTGGCAAGAGCTTCACAATCAAAGATCGTGTGACCTGCGGCCTCGTTATCCTCTTCTCACAGTATATTCACAGTTTCGCTATTTTATACTCCTATCCTGTGTAAGTACGTCCTCAGGCCTCAGTGTCCCGTAATAAATTCCGTGATTTGTCTGAGGTATCCCCTACACAAACTCAGTATTGTCCTTCCAGGTCTACCTACGAGGCCTTATCTAAGTAGTAGTTTGCTACGGGAGTGTTCCTTAAGACTATCTATGCTGGTGTTTTCTCTAAACCCACCTATTTATGGCCAAGTTGGTCAGACACACATGTATCCCTACTACCAACCCAGGTCCTAAGAACTCTGATGCGGAACCCCGTTTAGCCAATGTATCCGCCTCCTAGTTTCCCTCAATTCCTTTATGCCCCGGTACCTAATGCAAAGTTACCCTGTTTTCCAGAGACAGAGCGTTGAAGTTCTCTCGACATTCCCAGACCAAACTGGATTTTATATTTCTACCTGCAAGTGCTTTAGTTGCCGTCTGACAATCAGTGAAGATATGAATACAGGTTTTCTTAAAACCCCGCTAAATACAGTTATTTATGGCCATTAGCTCAGCCTCATACTGTCCCAAGAGAAACGATCGCTTCAAACCCGGTCTCAGCCCATATACCCCAATACCAGTGTCTTTATTAGTTTTAGAACCATCGGTGTACCCCACCAAGTCCCCCGAATTGCCTAACCATGATCCTACTCCTCATAAGTCAGTTTGACTTTAAGGGTTTCGAAATTGAGTATCCAGTATAAATCTTATCGGTACCTAACCTCAGGATCGGGTGGCCAATTGTTCCAGTAATTCTGGCATGTCTCAGTAGTGTTCTTCAGTCGCCGCTTCCCTTCAACAATGATAAACAAATCAATGGGTGGAAACCCCAACAATATCTACATTGCCGCGGTTGGTGATGTGTCCATTACTCCGATAATATAATATAATATAATACATACTATCTATCTATACACAGAAACTGTTAATGACCTAATGACGAAGCTACGCCAGGAGGAATGAAAATGAATGTTACAAATGTTAATCTCACGTCCATTGGCTGGGTAATAACTATCCGTTCGTGTCTTACATTGTAAAAAGGGTATTTGATTGTAATTATAAAGTATACCTCCATAACCTAAATGTTAAAATAGCAACCATAAACAATATTGTAATTGTACAATGATTAAACAGATGTTTTTAACATTGAACACTTTACTACACTAACAGGTGTACTCACCTGATAAACTGTTATGCATTTATTTGGTTTTAAGTTTATGATTACATTAATGCTTAAAACGGATGCTCAGAACTTCTGATCACTGTTAATAAAATATAAATCATATAGTTTGGAAATTCAGGATGAAAAATTTTGTCGAATCTGTTATATCACTATTTTTAAACAGCGTGATGTTTTTTGTGTGACATCAAATTATAAGTACTACCTACGGACAATTACTCTTGCCCAATAAAGTCAATACTTTTATAAATGTGTGCTACTTTAGTATGCAAAAAAATAAACCACTGACAATAAAGTATAAATGCTACACCATTAAAAAAGTAAGGTTTACAAAAGTTGTCATAACCTTCGCCTCCATTTAAAGATACATATAATTATATGATAAAACCAATATAACTTCAAGTTTTATTATTCCAAACTGTAGATTTTGAATCATAAAATATATCTTTATACTTCCTTATTACTTTTTTTAAATTTTATTTCTCTGTCTTTGTCTTTGAAGTGATTTCCGTTTAAATTCCGCTCATAACACAGTTTATTGTTTTAGTACAGTTTGTCCCTTTGTCTTTAACAACATTAGCGATAAGAGACATGACTTGTAGACGCGAGAGTAATTATTAGAACTTTCTATTTGTGCACTTCAATAGCTTTAGGAGCGCCTGAGTGGGAATGTGCGTTTGTAACGTAATTACTTCACGGCTGAGAATCGCTGCAATGAATGTCAAACAGCAGACGGACATTTGTGACCTTGAATACAATATTACAAAAGTCAGCTGTTCTTGACGTCTCATTTCAACCTATTCAGAAATTATACCGTATGATAGAATAAAGCTTTTATACTAATTGTTTGACAAAAGTATTCACCTTTTATGAAGACTTACGGGATTTTTAGGAACAAATAATAGCAACGGCGAAAAATATAGTTATGTGCTCACATAAATCATACACAAAAATGGGGGAATAAGACGTGGAGAAGTTGTAACTTTTCATTTTCCGCAATGAGGACGTTTTAAATTTAATTAACTTAAATTTATGAGTCTGACATTTGTATAACGTTGATATTTATCAAATAATTTATCTTCTGTGTAAATTATCTTCTATTTTAATTTATTTTAACAAATCGATTGTAAAACATGTTAAATATGTTCTAGTGGAACATTTTGTTAAAAGTTGTGTGGGTTGTTTTAAAAAAAATTTAATAACGAGATTATAAAATCAAAAATAAACTCCAAAGGCATACCATAAAAATATCAGCCGTTTTGATTACATGAAAACAAATAGGCGGCTTTTGAAAATAAGAATCGTATTTTAAATACGTTTGTATAATTTATTTTTCAACAAAATAAAAATAATTACAACCTGATTCATAAAGAGTACAGTATACAAAAACAACTGTCGTTTTATCAAATTAAAATGTATAAAAGCTTGAGTGTTCCGCCATTTTGTCTTCATGTGCAAAATAAACGCTGCAAAAACATTTCACAAACTTCTGGTACTAATATTTCAATAAACAAACTAAACAATACAATTGGTCGCTATAAATGTTAATTCGATAGTTGTCGTTAAAAATTGAAATTCCATCATGGATGTAAATTTCGTTTTTTGTAAATTATTTCACAGTGGATTCAATCATTAATCTTCACATTTCACCCAAATTTGAATGAAATCGATAAAGCCAATTTTAAGAAATTACGTCTTCATAACAGTTCCTTGGCAGATTTTTTAATTTTTCTTGTAACTCAAGGACCGGAATTTTTAGAGATCGGTATCATATGTTTTGATTGGATACTTAGAGGCTACATTTCAGAAACAAAATTATCAAAATCATTTCAGCCTATTTTGATAAAATCTTCTTTTTCGTCTTATGCCAGGTCCGCGTTAAATTTTAAGTTATAAAAAAAATTTAAAGTCCTAAATATGACCAAAATATGTCCACATATTAAATTTGATTGAAATCAGTCTACTCGTTTGGGCTGCACGGTCGAAAAACTCATTTCCGAAAAACAATTGTTTTTTGTATCGAGAGGATCTCAAAAACGGATATTTTCTAGCAAAACTTGACACTGGTTTTTTGACCTTCACATAACTTCCTCTACGTGTAGGAATATAAAATGGCTGATATTTCTATGACATTCTTTTGGAGTCTTTATGGAGCAATAATTCAGCGACATAAATAATAAATCTACAGTCAATTAAAGATTGGATCTTAAGGTATAAATATTTAATGAATACACATGACTTCCTTTGTAAAACTGAAACGAAATATTGGTTTAACATCGTTTGTATAATAACATGAACAACAAATATAAAGCTACGGTTGGAAGGATTTCCTTGACCGCAGTTTATTTCAGGGTTAGAGTCACCTCTGCAAGGCAGAGCAGTTTCCTTATACAGGCAATGTGACGCAGGCAGAATCATACATATATGGATAAGACAACTGCAGGCCAGCTGACTCATAGTCATAGTTGCTCTCTACCAGCTTTGGATTATTATAATTCAAAAATTATTCCCCTACCTATAACGGAATATCTTATGCAACAATTTTAAATATCTACTGTGTTTCTATCTTATTCTTAAGTACGACTTAACCTTTATAGAAATAATCATAAATTGGATTACACCTATTGGTTATTTATGTATTCAATTTCGCAAGCTCAAAATGCCCCTCCCCAGAGTGTGTAAGTCAACATTTTGAAAAGTAAACCTATATTTTTTTGACACAATTCCTATAAAATTGCATTTTAAGATCATTTCAATCTTGGTACTTTTCAACATGTTCAACAGTTTAAAATTTACCCATCTTTTTAAATTAATTGTTGTCTTTTTAAGGTTATAGGTTTTGATTTCACAAACAAACTTATAAATTTAACCTAAATATTTTATTACGACTTTATTATTTCAAATTTGTTTGATTAGAAGTTCAGTTTTGGTTCTAGAGTCGTTAATTATATAATTTCAACAACCTTTAGAACCTAGTTCGCGGTTAAAAACAAAATATTATATATTTCTTTAAATATTTTAAACCGACATCTGTTTCACTATTGTTATTAAATAAGTAATTTCAACATTTTACCAATACTTTCTTTTACAAGAACCAAAACTATTTTGTACATTTTCAAAATGGCGGGCGGTATAAATTTATAGTACAAATATATCTAAAACGATGGTATCTATTATTTGTTTATAACAAGAAATCAATGGTATCTTCAACTTGGAGTGTTGTAAAAAATTACCAAAAAATTCAGTTTTCCTTTCTGAAAAAGGGAATTTTTTTTCTTAAAAAAACATGTTGTAATGTTAATGGTTTTCGAAATCTTCTGCATTACAAATTTCGAACATTGCATAATTGAAAATGTACAAAATAACGTAATGATTGTTGGTAGGCCGTACTATTAAATTTTTTTAATATATATTTTTTAAATGTATAAACTGAACCTGGACACAATATTTCAACTATTTTCGAAGTATTTTGTTTAAAAAAAAACACAAACAAATTGACAGACGAAATACTAAGCTCATATAGAAACCTATTGTAATACAGAAAACAAAATTTGAAAAAGTCAAAATTTCGGCCATTTTAAACAGTTTTTTGTTCAAATCTTGTGTCTTATTAAATTTATATCACACTGAATTAGATACAAATCTGTGTTTTACAATTCCGTAAATAATGGCACCAGCCCCACTACTCTACGAAGTTATCGTCAAAAATGTCATTTCGAACCCTCAACTTCTAAGAAAATGTGTTATTCGTATAGTTACGAGAACCGACAGTACGGAATCATATACATGAGCGTAGCGAGAGGGAGGCCCGCTAAGGTCGACACGCTGCCAAGGGTGAAATGATTGGAGAAGTTTTAATAAAAACCCATCTAGGTTAAGTAAGTAGTGAATATACACAATTACGAGGTCCATACAACAACTATTTTAGACTAACCCTACTGGATAAGATCCTTTGATCTACCATACAATTAACATTTCCTACGAGGTACAAGAAAGCATGTGGACACTTTTAATGTACGACGAAGGAAGTATTGTAGTCATATACACAATTACGACACTACGAGGTTCAGTAAACATGTGTAACAACTGTTTTAGACAAAATTTACCCTACTAGTTAAGATCCCTTGATCTAACAATACAATTAATGTAACATTACATGTAATTAAGTACAAGAAACCAAGTTTAGGGCGTTACATCTAGAGGATCAGCTAGTATTAGATTGACTGATTGGGGGTTGATTGGTACCAACTTGGTACTTCAACTTGTTTTCATCTTTTTAAACAAATATTTTTGTCCTTAATTAAAAATATTATTTCAGTAGGATTGTTTATAATACATATAATATTCTATAACTTATATTACGCCCTCGACATTATCAAGACAATAATTACGTCTCAACAAGCTGAGACAGAACAATAGTGTCTCAATCCATCATGAAATAAAACGTGGGAAAACCAAGGAACCTTGAAACTATAGTTGATTTTACCTGCTTTATAAACTAACCTGAACCTGTTAAATAAATTCAAAGAACACTAGAATAAAACAAAATAAAATGGTTTCTGGATAAGTGTCTTTGTGCTAAACATAATGCCTTATTTATTTAATGAAATTAGTATATATAATATGGAGCACCTAACTCACACCTACACTATCATGTCCTCGCCATATGTTTTGTCTCGAGATAGGCGTCTGTTATTGCCAAATCATCTGCATCGGTTGTTTCTTTTGTTCTCTTTTACAATAAATCATTAATCATTATGAACATGTCTTAATGTACTTAGTCTAACTTAATATTCAACTTTCTAAACATGCGAGGTTCAAATTAATTAGATTAAATTTAAGATAAAAACGTAAATATATTGCGAGGTGAATTCTACCCACATTTCTGAAACGTTAGCTTCATTAACAATTAACATATTTTAATTAGTTAAATAAATGATATGACGAGCTTTTTTTCAAATTTTGTTGTATCAGCTCCGATTGTAAACCTCGACATTAGAATTATTTATGCAGAGTTCCAAACTGCACAAAATTAACTATTGGAGTCGGATTCATTACGGATAACACTGTATCAGACGGTCATTTTTTAATTTTCCAAATTTGTTTCATAACTAATAGTAAAAACCAAACTTTATGCTAAACTGTACTAAACTTACAGCTATTACGGAAGTTATTGCTGATTTTTTACAAAATTTGAGGTTATTTTTTTTAACAACATTGTGGTTTAGCGATAAATATTTTGTTTTTTATCCTAGTGAAACCATCAAATATTATTAATATTATTTCAGAATATTAGTTGAAGATTTTAAAGCTATAAATTATCTTTAAAGCGTCACGTTGGAACTCATTATTAATACAAATTGTTTCAAACTGCCGCCATTTTGAAAACCTCCGACTAATATAATACTCTCTTGTCTTGATTATACAGGTTTTGAAAACCCGAGGAGTTTTTGACAGTACCGTTCAAAGTGCTGATTAAAGTCGTAGATCAAAACTTAATAATTTCCACATATTATTTAATTTTTGACACACTTGTAAGACATCTTGAATCATCGACTTTGGCAGGCATACTGGCCACATCCAACTGCCTTAAGCGTGATAAATTAGACGATTCGAACTGTCCTATAAGTGTGTTAAAAGATTAAATAATTTGTGGAAAATGTACAAAAATTTAACTAAAATCTAGCTAAGCGAGATACAAAAAGTCATAGAAACAAACTTGTAAATCTTGCCAAACCCGTAACTGCGGGTGCAATCTGTTTTTTGATAGGTCTTATCGTTTAAAAAAATCCACACCGATTTAAAGTTACATCCGCGATTTTGAACTTTTTTCGGGATTAAAAATGTTTTATTTTTGGAATTTTCGTGTAAAAGCTATACGTTTGCCAAACTACAAGTTTCTAGTTCATCTGGAAGAAGGTAAGAATTTGTGAGTAAGTCACACAAGGGGTTGTATTGTATTAAATACTGATTTAATTTATAAATCTGACTAAAAGTAAATTAAAATTGCTGCTACAGCTTGCTAATATTTTTATAACTGTGAGGTTATGTTTTTCGATCAGGGGGTTTAACGATCAGCTGATTGTTACACTTTTCTTAGCACGGTACGTAGAAAAGTGAAATGTACCGATAATTACATAATGCTAAATTTAAGCAGTCTCGTTTGGGAACAGCTGTGAGTTTCTAAACGTACACTTTACACACTACTGTAGGAAAACAGAATTGATACTTTTCTTTTAACAACATCTGACTAAAATGAGGCATTATAAACCGTGAACAAACATTGCAGAAAAGACTCTCAGTCGCAACACCAAAAAAAAAAAGTTTTATACTATATTTAAAAGTGCGGAACGCAACCGCGATCCTAAATTGAGCTTTCATTCTCTGCGATCCACTGTCCAATAGGTTCTCTGACAACCTTTGAACCAAATTTGTATATGACTTTAAAAAAATCTTCGTAGACGAATTTTTTACCTATATTTAATTCACAAATCAAAATGGTTGGGTAGATACGTTTTGTTTGTGCTCGCAAAGTTCAAATCCGTTGAAGCCGATTTTCAACAAATTCAATTTTTGTGTTTACCAAATTTCGATCTACTGCTATTATATTTTATGTGTAGAATTAGGACCGAAAAATCTACGGGTAGCAATTTTTAACAATTATTGTTTCTAAGAAACCACAACTTACATTAAAATACCATTCCTTAATCCTTCCCATCTCTCCTTTCCCTTATCTTAAAACTATTCAAATGGATCTCATGCTCAGCATAGATTATAAATAGTATTTTGTCTTAATCTTCTATTGTCTTTTTGTTTTAATTTTTTTTCTCCAAAATGGGTTCTCTTTAAACCTTATTAGTTGAGATTCTTACATTTCTCTTGGTCGCAAATTGTTTTAGATTAGATAACTTTGAGTTTCATTATGAACAGCATTTCATGAATGTACAAGTTAGCTAATGGAGATTGACATTTACAATGAGATATCTCTACGCCCAGCTTAACGTAACCCATTGTATTACTATACTTATAACCACACCCTTAAGTCTACTAATCCTGAAACTAATATTAAGGTCAACAAATAATAACTTTCCTCTCTTATTACATGAAAACGTTCTTCGTACATGAAATTAACATCTTACATACTCTATTGATGTTAACAAATGCAAACATCATCTGAAACATCAATTGAAAAACAAATGGATTCAGGATATGAAGTTATATGGGATAAAATCGACATTTGATTTTTCTTATTAATACGGGAAGCATGATGCACAGAAGAACTGCACCACTTCAACTATTTTCCAATTCAATTAGTCATAATATTATGCCATACAATTTTAAACGCTCTCTGTTCTTTGCTGACCTTGTCCTATGGCCTCTGTTTTATGTCATACAATTTATAATTATTGCTCTGGTCTTATTTAGAAAACCTCCGCAAACGGAAAATGTATAACAAAACCACTTGTCCTGTAATCTAATTTTTGTCGAGGAATACGAAAAAAATAATGACAAAAATATTAGTTGAATTATTTGATAGGTTAGGTTTTTGTTAACTTGAAATTGTTGAAATAGACTCCCCCTCCAGTTTCCCATTACTCTGGCGGCCAAAAATTGTAACCATATCTAAAAATATTACCTTATTTCAAAAACAAAATGCAACAAAGAGCAAAATTACAGAATGCTGGAGTTTTCTAAAGAAGACCCATTGTTCTAACTATTTTCTCTCTTTTAAAATACTTTAAATGTCATAATGTTGAATTAATTTCCAACGTTTAATTGCAATCATTTATATAAAAAACTGTTTTTCATAGAGAGTTGAATGTCAGCTCAATTAATTCAGCTTAACAAATTTAACAAAGTGACACCAAAATAGTGAATGTGAGAGTTTTTTTTTTGTTTTGTTTTTTTAAGATATGATAGTCGGTTTGGTTGAGTATCAATAAATTTCACTAATTTTGAAATTTTATTGGTAGATCAATTATTAAACCAGATTTACCCATCCGATAAATATGTATTTGTTATAAAGTGGATAAAATCTTCCTACAGAAACCCAGGATTTATTTAACAAAAAACTAATGATAAACAATCTAATGTTGATAAAACGTCGTAAAGAATAGAATATATCGAAAGTTTCTACGTTAAATTCGTTAGTAAGATGTATAATTACCCATTCTGTCCATTTCCACTTACGCATTGGTGTTGAAAAACATTTTCAGGTAATTTTCGATCAGTTTCTAGATTTTCGATTTGGAACCCATATAGGGATCTAACTTTACTTAGACAGACCAAGCCTGTCCATCAACAAAGAGCTTCAATTCTAGTAGACCACAGCGTAGTCAACTTTGCTACTGTACATTTTGTGAACAGTTGACGCTCAAGACAAAATCAATTATAGAATTATTTCCTCGGAAGTTCCGTACATGGCAGGAATTTGTATTGACTTTGGCTTGGCGACATGAATGCCAAATTGCAAATTGCTGAGATGCGCAAACACCAAAATAGAAAGATTGAAGAGAGATAAAAACATCTCGTGGTATAATCTCGTTTAACTTGGACGCATTGCAAATAAAGACAGCGATAGCGAGAATGATAATGCGCCACGGTTGCCAACATAACAAAACACGGTCTTTTCATCATTATAAAGGATTGCTGGGGCTTGTTGGTACCTGGGGGGGGGGAATCAGCTCGAATTTCAAATTTACATACTTGGACCTTCCCAAAGATACCCATATTAATGAAGTTGGGTCAAGAAAGAGAAGATGACGTTGGAGTGGTAGTAAACTCAATTCTGAACTCACTGAACCTTTCCGTAGGTACCCATAGTACTTAAGTTGGCTGATAATAATGAAATTAAGGGAAGAAGCGAGGGGTTTGTGAAATCAACTCAAATTTCATAGAATTTATTAATTGTACTTCAGGAATATTAAAGTATGTAAAGTTTTAAGTCATGGGAAAGTGGGTTCAAAATCAATTACAAGATTTGATTACAATTGACAAAACAAAAGCTACATGGAAGCGTGGAAAAATTAAAAAATTATGTGGGTGTGTGTATTTAACGCTGTTACTTATATCTGTTAATGAAATCACAGGAGTATTGTAACAGACGAAAATATCTAACAGCCGATACCCTAACCTAACCTAACCTAACCACACCATTTTACCTTACAAAAATAATTGTGTTACTTTATTGCGTTCATTGAAACAAACCCACACCTGTAGAAAAGTCTCAATTGGACAATGGTGTTTCAAAATCTATTGTTCATAAAATTGTCGACTAAATAGTATTATGAAGCCGAGTTGTTATGCGAAGTCATGATGGACTCTGTGAGCCAAGTTGAGCTTATTTGGATCAATTCCCTCCATCAACGGAAGTGTTCCACCGATGTGTTCCTCCTTGGCTCTACAATACATTAACGAATTATTTCCGATTCAAGTTGCTTAAAGTTTTAATAGCAACGACAATTAAGTAGTTTGTTTAAGATGCTGGTTAGAGTTTGAATGTGTTTTCATTTTATCGGTTGGTAATCCTGAAGAATGTAACTCGCTGTCAGTTTCATTCCTTTTTTTCTTAAAGGCAAAAAATCTGTCAGTCTTTATAGCTTTATAACAAATGAAGATAAAATAAAGACCCCTATTCTAATAGCGTCAGTCTCGGAAGAGAACGAAGTATAGTAAAGATGAAAAAGTGAAATATTGTTCAAGACTATATTAAAAGCTGATATCCAGCTAGGACGCCTAGAGATTGCCACGTCCGTATTAAGTTTGAAAGTTTTAATTGTTTACTATGTAGTGTTTATGTTTTTTACCAAAATGGCGTTCTTAACTGTTTGCACAATTAGGTGGTGGGTAGGCCCAGTGTTATTACTCAGGAAATCTTGTACATTTGTGTAATTACACAGTACTATTATTATATAATTTTGTATTGGTTATGTTTATTTATTTGTGAAAAATTGGTTTTAATATAATCTGATTATTAACTGTAAGCTTAAATCAGCCCCCATTTTGTAATTTACCTCAGATTTTCATCAAACCATTCTTTAGACTTTGGAGAAGTTGATCCAAGTTTGGTGTCAGTATACGTCACAGAACTCACTACAGTGAGTACGATCGTGTCAGTATACGTCACAGAACTCACTACAGTGAGTACGATCGTGTCAGTATACGTCACAGAACTCACTACAGTGAGTACGATCGTGTCAGTATACGTCACAGAACTCACTACAGTGAGTACGATCGTGTCAGTATACGTCACAGAACTCACTGCAGTGAGTACGATCGTGTCAGTATACGTCACAGAACTCACTACAGTGAGTACGATCGTGTCAGTATACGTCACAGAACTCACTACAGTGAGTAAGATCGTGTCAGTATACGTCACAGAACTCACTACAGTGAGTACGATCGTGTCAGTATACGTCACAGAACTCACTGCAGTGAGTACGATCGTGTCAGTATACGTCACAGAACTCACTACAGTGAGTACGATCGTGTCAGTATACGTCACAGAACTCACTACAGTGAGTACGATCGTGTCAGTATACGTCACAGAACTCACTACAGTGAGTACGATCGTGTCAGTATACGTCACAGAACTCACTACAGTGAGTACGATCGTGTCAGTATACGTCACAGAACTCACTACAGTGAGTACGATCGTGTCAGTATACGTCACAGAACTCACTGCAGTGAGTACGATCGTGTCAGTATACGTCACAGAACTCACTACAGTGAGTACGATCGTGTCAGTATACGTCACAGAACTCACTGCAGTGAGTACGATCGTGTCAGTATACGTCACAGAACTCACTACAGTGAGTACGATCGTGGCAATCCCAAGGGACTCCAGCTGGATCTACACCTTTTCTTCTTTTGTTAGATCCCTCTTTTCAGCTTTCTTATCGGTCTTTCTTGACCAATTCTTGTTCTTTTCCGATCCTGTATTAAAGTTTTAGTGGGCCTTATACTCTTTGCTTCCCTTTTTATAAACCGATGAAGACCTAGAGGATTTTAAACAACAGGGGGGGGGGAGGATTCGTTATAAACTTAAGTTTCGTTCAGACAAGTTATATCATTCTAGAAGGCTTATAAACACGGGTTAACCCTTTCCTTCACCAAACTTTTATCATGCGTCATGTGATAAAGACCATCATCATAAATAGTTAATAGTCTTTGCATAATAATAATCACATCACATCAGAAATCCTCGTGATTAACAGTCACATGTGCTGAAACTAATCATCTCTCTCTCTCTCTCTCTCTCTCTCTCTCTCTCTCTCTCTCTCTCTCTCTCTCTCTCTCTCTCTCTCTCTCTCTCGGCTATATGCAGATATTTCAGTTAATTGCTAACTTTGATATATCTACTTGTAAGATATTATCTATGAAATGCAGACTGAACTAACAACATCTTTGCAATTATATAAACTACAGCCTGAACGACTTATGTTGAGCATTGTACCATTACACACACATGTTCACAGACACACTATTTCATACAACCACAAGAAGTTCTATAATCAGTAGATCAAGCTACTTGGTAGTTTTAATACGTTCAATAGATCATTCTTGTAATAATATGAGTACTGTCTAGCGAGCAATGTGGCGCCAAATATTCATAGAACAAAAAGTAACAGTGAATAATACCAACGCTACTGTACGCTCTGAACAAAACACCACAGAGAGAAATAATAACAATTTGATTGGTACTTGTCCAGCCCTATAATAAAATGTTATACAAGCAAATTCTTTAAATTTAATGTCTACAAGTTTCCTAATTCTGTACTTATCGATTTAATCAAATTTTTGAAAATTGTAGGTTAAAGTTAATTCAAACTGATATTTAGAACTTCAAAGGGGGAAAATACAATATTTAAAACATTTGTAAAATACTTATTGGCTATTTAATCATATAACAAAACGTATTGGTCACTATTTTACCAACATTAAAGGGCTAATTCTCATTCAATAAATCCTAATTCTCTAATTTATCGATTTAATCAATTTTTTGAAAATTGTAGGTTTAAGTTAATTCAAATTAATATTTAGAACTTCAAAGGGGACAATACAATGTTTCAAAACATTTGTAAAATATTTATTGGTTATTTAATCATACCTGTTTCTGTGCCTATGTACGCCTATAAGTAAGAACCATTGAGTTTATTTATTAAAGTTTAATTTTGGGAAAGGAAAATGTTGCTGGATGAATTATTACATTATATGTATTGTTATTATAACGAATTGTATTATGGATATACGTTCATAATCATCTTCTAAGACATTTAGAAGCTTTCCTGTAATTTTCAGGCCGAATTAAACCTAAAATTCTCAAAATGATAACTGAATACTTTTAGTTTAAATGTATTCTAAGTCTTAACTACAGTGTGACTCAAAATTCATTTATTGTATGGCATAACTAAATTAGAAAAGTGTAAAGAATGTCTAGTAAAATATTGAAGAGGCTTGCTCCAAATTTGTTTATTTTACAAGACAAAAAATTAAATATTGTGATTATATTTATTTAACGCCTACATTCACAGTATATTAAAAAAAAGTCTTAACTGGAATGGATGATTATAGGTTAACAAAAATTTAAGTTTTGACAAGTATTTAGGGACAAATAAGTTGGGCGGATAAATTAGTTAAATAATGTTTACCTTAAAGATTTTACCATAAGACAGTGGGTGGAAGTGTTTGAAAATAATTTAGTTAAATACGAGAACCAATTACTCATTAAAGCTCAAAAAGTAGAAAAAACACTATAAAAACACATTTTAAATTTGATTTAAATAATTACTATATTCAAAGTCAAGGTCAGATCAGACATGCTAAAACTAAGTTACACCCCATAGAGTTTGATGTATCGTCTTATTGTCCTGTCTGTTTACCACTTTTTGATGGAATGTTCTTGTGAAAATAAATATTAATTGCAGAAAAGGGTTTGAGTGTAAGCAATGGTTGTTGGTCCTGAGGGAGGATTGCTTCTTAAGTGAATTGTTCTTAGATGTTCCCAAAGAAGGTTATAAATCGATAAACTTGAATTAATTTTGGTTTTTTTATGTATTTTTTTTCCAGTTGGAGATGGGTACCTTTAGTATTTATGTGATGGTGAATATGTTTAATTCATTGTTAAGGTTGCATGGTTATATTTATTTATGTTGTAACTATAATTATATTGTAGTTATTTTACTTAATACATTGCAGTTTTTAATTTATTATCGAAATATTTTTTCTACTTATAAAGTTATGACAGAGTTGATATGAAATAATAATTTAAATATTGGATATAAATATTGTAGTATGAAGTTCTGCGCGTCTATCATAAAATTAGTTATACAAATATTATTTTTTAAATATTATAAAATTATATCGTGAAAACATCTAATGTTCGTTAACAAAATTATCTATCAACCATTATTATTTTAGAATTATTCAATTACAAAATATACAAAATGAATAGCGTACTCTTAATCAGAAGTTCAGAAGTCCAATTGTCCATAATTCTTGCCGTGGCTGCTTTTAGAACACTTTTGGGTACACAACTAAAATTAAAACTATAAAAACTTAAAGTAAACAATTAGGATATTGATATTTTAAAAATTAATAAAAGTGTGTGATGGAAGTGGATAAGTGATGGGTGAATATGATACAAAGTTAATGTTGGATTGTGTTAAAAATGGTGTTTATATTGCTTATGTTAATAACAAGTCTTTCGTTCACAGTATTGAGTTTGTTCTTGAATGAATTTCGAGAGAGTTGTAATTGTCGTCGATTAATTTTGGCTGGATATAATTCGGATGAAATGTGAATTTATAGTGAATCAATTCTATGGAGGGATAAACAAAGTTATATATTCCACTCACCAATGTAACTAAGCTTGCGTATTATATTTTAACTACTTAGCTGTTTTTGTTTTTGTGTTTGTTTTTTTTATCACTGAAATAATTATTTAAAACACTTAATCTTCCTGGATAAAAGTTAGTACTACATCTTTGAATGTTTTGAATGGCATGCCCAAAATCTTTTTTTCTTCTTCACTATAGACAGTTTTCTCTTTCCTCCCAAGTGATAGTTCCTCTCTCTCTCTCTCTCTCTCTCTCTCTCTCTCTCTCTCTCTCTCTCTCTCTCTCTCTCTCTCTCTCTCTCTCTCTCTCTCTCTCTCTCTCTCTCTCTCTCTCTCTCTCTCTCTCTCTCTCTCTCTCTCTCTCTCTCTCTCTCTCTCTCTCTCTCTCTCTCTCTCTCTCTCTAAATATATATATATCTTCTTTTTTTAACTAGTGACATATATTGTGAATTCTATCATTGTTCACGTTGCACAACTTATATTATATGAAGATACAAAATACGAATGATATTTATATCTACTGTGGAATGGATTTTGATGAGATAGGTTATATTTTTGGTTGGTGATATTGTCATATTTAATTGGGTGATTACCATGTTATGCATGCACGATTTTATAACTTAGGAATTTCAGTATCGTAACAGTACGGAACTCAAACCTGACTGTCTATGATAAACGTTAATAAAAAGTGTTCTTTTCGGTATTTATGTAAATTTGTTATCTGGTGTATATGACAATTCAAGCACGTAATGTTGACAACTTGTAGATTGTTGTCTTGTCTATTTATGGTAGGCGTTACCCCTGCGTGAGTCTCGCCCCAATTCCCAGGCAGGACTCGCCCTTCAGAGGGTTTCAACATCATTATTTAGTGTTTCGTTATAATTGAAAATAATGTCTTTTTGTGAAAATACAATAAATATAAAGCAATATTTACATTCTGTAGAGTAAGTACAAATCGATAAATAATTGTCCGTTTTAAGATAAATTGAGTATAAAAAAGTTTTTGTCGCCTATCTGACTTCTATCGTCCGAGAAATAATCTACAGCCCAAACGAGTGGACAGTTACTCGGTGATTATTTTAATATTTTATATATATAACTCAACATTTTGTAACAATCGCCATAAGAAACGATCTTGATGAATTGTAGTCGCTATAGACCCTAATAAAACTATTGTTTGCTGTGTGGCCAAATATGTTAGTTCGGGAATTATCAATACAGAATAAAAACAAAAAATTCTCAATACACCTAATTAAAGACCTAATTTCTATAAAATCGACTCTTTCATTCAAATTTTATTATTGGGAAATAATTACTTAAATTAATTTACGAAATCACAAGTATATGAAATATATGGTTAAAGAATAATGGGTGAAAAATGAAAATGACCCTTGATCAACGTCATAAAGACTCTATTTCAATCAAAACGAGATTTTTGTGAACGCTGATCAAACTTGGGCTCTATTTATACATGTACCAATTATTTTTATAAGAGATATAGAAACTTATCTTTCATATCTTTTGCACAGGGAAAATCTCAGTATTGAGGAAAATTAAATGTGCTTCTTTCTCAGGTGCAAGTAAAAATTAGATACTTTTGGGGTGGGGGATGTAATAGTGACCATTTTAATTTTTTTTTTTTTTTAAGGAGAAAACTGTCGGTCGTCATTGCTTCATAAAAAAAGAAAAGAACTTAAAATAAAACCCTTATCCTCGAATTCTACAATAGCTTCAGGATCGGAAAAGATCAAGATTTGGTCAAGAGAGATCTGGTAGGAAAGATGAAAGCGAAGGATCTAACCAAAGACTACATGAAATACTGTATATCCAGTTAGGGTCCTTCGGGATTCCCATGCCCATACTCACTATGTGTGAGCCCATGAAAACCACTATGTCTAAACGATGATAATTCTATAAACAGTCTGCAATTCAATAACCTGTGATTCTCTAACAGCTATTGTAAAATAGCTATTGGTGATTGATTGAAACTAAATGGTTATAAACAGTGATCAGTTGCACTGAAACGTGATTTTTGTCATTTTAGCTGTTGGTTTTGTTTCCAATACGACACGTAAGTTCTCTGCAATGATTTTGGTAATTCAGCTAATGTTTGTTTGGTAATATAGTATCGTAAATTGAGCATTGTAATTCTTAATAATGATTTACACAGTTACGAGGCTCAGAAAACCTAAATAATCTTACCCTATTGGATAAAAATTCTTGATCTGCCATTTAAAATTTCCTACAAGTCGCAAGAAACTTAAGGATTTATTTATAAGATCTTTTTGTGTTAGATAGTATGATGGGGCTGTGTAAGTGGCATGACTTGTTTATTATTTTACTGCTTGGTTTTTAATTTTCAACTTTTAATCACAATCACTTGTTGACAATATTTTATGTCCTTATGAGTGTAACAGTGGACAATTTATTGGTTTCAACAACCACTTTCATCATTACGCTATAATAAACATTAGTTCAATCGATAGAAAACGTCGACGATTAAGCGATGATTGAGTTTATTATTTTTGTTGTTTTTAGTTCTTTCTTTTTTGTGGCAAAATTCTTTAGTTACACAGTGGTTCAAAATTGCACGGCAATATTTAAGTAATTAATTTTAGGGGTAAAAATAAGACAAAATATCTTCATATCGGACATTGGCCATCATTTGTGTATATAAAATTAATACATGACGTTTCAAGAGTATAAATCAACTCAACTCCCGTTATCAAGTGTGAAACCAGAACATAAAAGAAACAAAAGAGAAAAACACTAACATAGCCTAGTAGCTACGGCCATGTTGAAAACTAAAACTAAATCTATAATTTTCTTATTTATATTCTAGTTTCACACTTGATAAAGAGAGTTGATTTATACTTTCGAAACGTCGTGTATTAATTTTCTTTACGCAAATGATGGCAAATGTCCGATTAAAACATATTAACATTATGAACAAACATCTCCTTCTAATACTATTAAATTTTTGTGACTTGCATTTGATTTTTATTGACTTTAATTAAATCAATTTTCTCATAAATAAATTCTCTACAAGTTTTATGCGTTTATTAACCATATGACATTGGTATTTTACGCTAAATCTAAAAAGAATGTTTTTTACTCCAATTTTTTATATATTACACCACTATTCTGGGAAATTACTCCAGGTACAGTACTGGGGCCTATTTTATTCAATTTTCTAGCTCAAAAATCATTTATTTATTCCTTAATAAGGTACTAAGAATTATAGTATGGCTTCATAACAGTCTTGGAGCAGAAATTACGGTGAAATATTTTCACTAGCCGTAACTAAAACAAAGCGTTTTCGGACAGATGTTTATACGAAGATTTTTTTCTCTTATCTTGAAGTCTAAAATCAGTTCACAAAATACTGCTGTCCAATTTTGAACAGTCTGCACACCTTGAGCTTGGTCATTGATCATCGTATATGCGTAAGAATTAATCGTATTTGTTTAACCCGAATAAAGTAATAACTTACACTTCATCTTTTCAACCACACAAAATGAAGACAATTCTGATGAAACTCTCGTAGGAGCTACATTTTTTAGCTTTATACCCCTAATGAACTAATGAAAAATAAAAGACAGCTAAATTATCCTGTTTTTTTTTTTTTTAATTCAAAAGTAAATAAATGTGTATTATCAATTTTTCAAACCTAAACTTTGGTGTTTTGTCTGTAGAACTAAGTACAAATCATTTTATATCTAACCCAAATGAGGAATCTGGTTTTTAGTTTCAAAAAATTTATAAAAATCGTTATTTGTGATAACTTACTTTTATAACGTACCGATAATGTATCACAACTCATATTTAATCAATTTAAAATTTTATATTTTTTTAATTCGGCACCATTTTAATTTTGGATTTATAGTTTTATTATTTTTAATTTTTAATATGTTTTTTTAAATTTTGCTTGATTTCCCTAAAATACTTTTTAAAGAAAAGGTTAACCAGGATGCACCTCGTTTCAAAAGAAAGATTATAGATTTCACTTCGATTTCTCCAAACTCTAGCAAAGCGTTTATCGAGTTAAGGCAGACTGTACATACCAAAGGATAGCTCTTGTCTACGACTGTACTTGGAATTAATAACTCTAAGAATATTTACTGACAAGAACATTGGCTTGAAAGGATGAATACACGCAAATATATCAAATTTTAACTAGCAAACATTCCAAGACGACGTATGAGAGAAAGAAAGAATTCGAAAATCGAGAGGCACTCGAGAGTTTCGGCCATTTTATAAACTTTCTATCAATGCGAGATTTAAAAAAATTCTTACATTGTACTTCTTTTCCTCTACTTTTAATTTTTTTTTTATGAATCTATTGATAAATCATATAATGATTTATATATTAAATCCCACAATTCGTCAAGTAGAACTTCACAAACCTTGATTGCAAATATAGTATAGAAGGGAAGTTAGGTCTGATTAAATAATCTGTGTTAGTTTTGGATTGTAGAAACTATTTCTAGTTTTCTGTAGGCGAAATGGTAATTCTTTAATCAATTATGTTTACCCAATAATTTGTTCTACATTTACATAAATCAGAAGTGCTTAATCAAAGGACGGGGGGTGACGCAAGAGTATTAAATTTGGGTAATTTTTACTGATTATTAAAATATTTTTCGTTGATAAATTTACAATTTTAACAACTCAAATACAAAAATTATTACTGAATTTATAAACACATTTCCAATTTGTAACATTTACAATATATATTTTTTTTACAATTATTTAACAAAAAGACGCCAGTGACTCAGATAAAACTGAAACGTGACTTTTTCAATTTAAATTTGTGTCTAAGGTAATGACCAGAAATTGAACATTATTTATGCTTTAGGTTATTTCCTTATCTCTCATTACATATAAATTTGATTAGCCTGTAGACTAAAATTAATTAATTTCATTTCTGTCACATTCAGTCTTACGTTATTTACACAGAACCAACTTCCTCCGTAATTAAACGATTAGGGTTAAGGTTGATCACCTTTAACCTTTCTTAACCATTATTCATTATGAACTGTAGGCCTAGTTTCTTATTAATTATGGTGAAAATTATAGAAGATCAACGATTTTTTTAAATTCCTTACGTATGTAAACGAGATACCATTACGAAAACCAAGAAGATGACAATACATCCTGAGAACTGCTGACAATACATTTGGTTTTTATGATGAAAACAAATGTATAAAATGTTATAAATTATTAAATTTTCAATATCTTGTTTTTCAGTTATAGTATGCTACCGTTAATTTCAATAAAATATTAGAAATAAAATAAACGGATTGTTTAAAGGATGATATAAATAAAGATATTGTAGAAAATATTAAATTTTTCATAGAAAAAAACTAAATAACTGACATTAAAACATTCATTTAATATGGTATAATATTACAGCAAACACATTAATTTTCCTTCAACTTTTATTCTCAATCCATGTTTTATATTTTAGAACCAAACCTTTTCAGAAATATTTTCTCCAAGTTATAAAATGTTAACATACTTTTATATGAATAAAAATATTTCAAAAGTACTAACAAGAAAGATAGACGACAGCTGTTTTGAAATCAACTGTAGCGAGTACTGAACTCTCATTGGTTGTTCTTGATATTGTGACGTGATTCCTTTAATCTCTCCGTAATAAAGTTTAACTTATTAAAGAAAAGAAAATGTTAAAGTGCGTTCATAATTGTGATTTCGGTTAAGGGATTTATACCCCCACATCTAAAACACTTAAAAGCAAAGATTTTTATAATGTGTAGGATTTTTTATAATTTATTGTTTGATATTTTATGAGTGTTGTATTGTTTCGAATTAAATCCAAAAAAAGTTGATAGGCAACATCGTAGAACTTACCCATGCTCATCATACGAATGCACTTCTATGATGGGAAATTAGGAAAGCAGGAATTTTAATGAATATGGGAAACGAGTTTGGGGAAAGTCGATTAAGAAACAAAACTTTGATATTTTTAGCCGCCTTTTTTTAAGAGATAAGAATAATCCCTAGAACAAAACAAATAGGAACTTATCAATCGCTTCGCTTTACACGACCTGACGGGCCTCGTAACTACACAACCATCATATTTTCAATGTTGAAACTATACGAAACATGTTGCCAAAAATTAGATGAAAAGACCTTCTATTAACTGTTTAAATAGGTATGTTGCAAAAAACAATTTCGTAGGTCGAATATTTAGATCAAGGTTATAAATTACATTTTAGAAAATAAATTCATTATTTGTCATCGTAGAGAGGTGGGGTTGGTACCATTATATGCAGAATTCAAATCCACAAGACAGTCCGCTATACCAAATTTCATGTTCCCATCTTAAATTTTGTGACCACTATCATGTTTACAAGCTACAACGACTATACCCCGTCTCAAGGTAAGTTGAGGCAGGGTACCTGGCTGGAGGGTTAGGGCGATGAATAGCTGGGGTGGCCCGGCCAGTAAATCCCATTAGTCACGCCTCACCGAATACTCCACTTAAGAGCGGATATGTAATAAATAATCATTATTTAAGAAAATACTTGATACTGTATTGTTAGTTATCATAATACAAACAATTCTGTGTTTGTCCCGTGCTAATCGGCCGACTTAAAGTATTGTAACATACTGTTTTGTTATATATTTTATTTATGTATATTTTGATTGCGTTATTAACACAAAATAATAATGGAGCTCATGGACACTTCCTGTTAACAACTCACTCACTCAAGCCGGAAACAATGAATGAAATATACATAAATAAAATATATAACAAAACAGTATGTTACAATACTTTTAAGTCGGCCGATTAGCACGGGACAAACACACAATTGTTTGTATTATGATAACTAACAATACAGTATCAAGTATTTTCTTAAATAATGATTATTTATTACATTTCCGCTCTTAAGTGGAGTATTCGGTGAGGCGTGACTAATGGGATTTACTGGCCGGGCCACCCCAGCTATTCATCGCCCTAACCCTCCAGCCAGGTACCCTGCCTCAACTTACCTTGAGACGGGCTATACAAATCACGTCATATCGAAAATCATTTTCAGTTTCCTGAGGCCATGAAATTTGATGATCAGAAACAAAACGGAGATTGATTGTTTTTGCGATTAGCAAACTTAACCTTTACTACTTATACTGGGTAAGTAAAAGCACAGACAAGCTCTCTTGTCTATGGTAGAAGCAAAGGATCAAATATGTCATCAGGTAATATTTCCAAGATAGGCACATGTTTTTGACTCCTATATTACACTTAAATGGCGACGTAGGGATTTTTCTCAGCGCTGCTTCCCAATCGCACAGCTATAGCGGCTGAAGCATAATGTTGTTTAAAATATTTAAGTTACCTCTATCTGAACTGTAAATCAATCAGACACAATCATACACTTATACTTAAAACAATTATCAAACACAAATCATACTATAGCAAGAAAACAAATAAATATCATAAAGTAACTTTCAAATATTTTTGTCGCACAAGGTTGAAAATAAAACCACAGACAAATAAGGCAGTGCGGTAACAATACATAACCTCTTTAGGTAAAGTAGTTCAGGAAATCAGGCTCTATTTTAACCTTGTCTTTTATCGCCCGCTTCTGGAAGTTCAGTTTTGTTGCATTCTAATAACATAATTAAGTAATAGACAAACATAATATATTAAGTTGTTTTAACTTTCTCGTTTACTGTGTCACTACATTTATCGAGTTTTAATGGTTGAGAATTTTCATATTCGGTTGTATTAAAAACAATTTCTTATGCAATAGTTGAAAATACAAGTTTATTGTAAAACTAAATAGTTTATGCGGAAACGTGTAATGTATCAATAATTTTCAAAATATCGTGTTCTTAATAACTTTTGTATTTTTAAAAAAAGTTTTAAACATTAAAATAGGTCCTGACTTTGTTGTTGTTATTTTATGATACAAAACCTCGCGTTCATCATCGACTTAAAAAAGAAGAAGAAAGAGCACATAATAGGGAAACGTAGAGGTCGAATCAAACACAAAACCTGGCGGAAATCATTGACTTAAAAAAATATGAAAAACAACAAAAATAGAGAACCTTAGAACTCGAACAAAGCACAAAACCTCGCGGTAATTATTTACTTAAAAAAGATAAAAAAATAGAATATAATAGTGAAATCTAGAACTCGAATAAGCACAAAACATCGCGGTCATCATCGACTTAAAAAAGATGAAAAACAACATAAAATAGAGAACCCTAGAGCTCAAATCAAGCTCAAAACCTGGCGGCCCCCATCGAAAGAAGAGCGTATAATACGGGATCCTAGAACTTGCATCCTCTAATAGCGTCCCTAACGGAAGAGAACAAGAGTTTGTCATGATAGGAAAGATATAAGATAAGGATCTGACCCAAAACTTGACCAAGAAAGGTGTAGATTCAGCTAGGATTCCATAAGATTTTTACACCAATACTCACTCTAAGTAAGCCCCAAGAAGTATTGAAGGAAAAAAACATGTAAAAACATCGGCCTACAAAATTGGACTACTGACTATGTTGCTGGCTAAAGAACTTATACAAGGAATTACTTAAATTTATCTACATATCGAAATTTGTTTAAATCCGTTCATGATTTTAAACTCTGTCTCACATACAATCACTTTCATTCTCGTGTTCTCGGGATTCAAAACGAGGCCTTGAGTTTTTTCTTTAACTTTCGTTATAATAGTCCCTTCAGTAGCTTAATCCTCTATGGAAGAATATTATTTTTCTACAAAACCTATGAGTTTTAAAAAGTGATGTAAAGTATTTAGAAAAAGTCTACTCTACTTCGTGTTTTATGGATTGTAATGGTGGAGTATTTAAAATTACTTATGGTGCTGTAAACGCCTTCTGATTAAAATATTTAGTAATTCATTACCAATTGCTTTTATTTTCAAAAAATAAGGAAGGTTTCTCACTCGCGTAGGTTACGTCGCCCTGAGCTAAGGTGTGACGAGGTCAAGAATCCTACACAAGGCAAGAAGGCTGCAGAAAGGCACACTGACCAAACCCAAACGATTCAATCAAATCAAAATTACAAAATTGTCGTTTTAATAAGACTTTGGATTTTTCAATATATTATTTTTGTACTTAAAAGCAAGAGTTTTAATTAGACTACTATAATGGAGTAAATTTTCCAGTAGGAAAAAAATAGTTAGTACGAAATAAATATTTGTTCAGGGTCTCAATAATCAATAAGATAAAGTCTATGATCAATATAGGGGGGGGGGGGATAGTCTCAAAATTTTTAATCTAAGTTTTTAGTTGCAGTTTTCGTTTAACATAATGTTTTAGATCTAACGTTACCACATTTTAATGTCAATACAGTTGTTAAAATTTCGAAATAATGAAATAGTTAAAATAATATTTTGTATCCACATACATAAATAACCTTTCGGGATTAGACATACCTAAGAAGTACACGCGCACACACGTCACGTTCTGATCTTCAAATGTCCGCACTTATTGCCTCTTTAAGAGAAATAAATTATCCGATTGTTACACAGTTGTAAGTAATTACTTCCTTCAACGTTTTATTAATATATTACCGGAAGGCTTAAAAGTGTCACCTATTTTTAAACGATTTTCTTCATATCGATGTGGATCATACCTGATCCCTTGTAATAAGTTTTATGATGTTTATAATTTTTTCCGCTGTTTTGAATTATTTGATTATTTTTTAAAATGGTAACTTGGTCGTGTGAGATTCGAATAAACAATATGGGGGCGGCAATTTTTAATTAGCTGGTAAAGTTTATTTGAAAATTGTGGGTGCAAAAAGAAGCACTTTACATCATATTTCTGTCCCCCCCCTCATTGTTTGACATAGCTTCTTTGCAACTAAAATAAGCTTTTTTCTATACTCCAATTATGTACGAGATTAATTTCTTCTAAACAATATAATTAGCTGTTAGTCTATATTTTGTAGGAACACTCCATCACATACACAACACACATTTATACATTTAATATATTCAGATATAAGTTGAAACTGAACAATGTTCAGTAGCCCACAAATCATAGTGTATCGTTGATTTGACGTAATTGTAAACTTTCTTTATTACACAACTATGTTGTTAAGAATTAGAAATACAAGTGTAGGCATGAAAGAATGAGTCACGCTTAGGTTGGTCGATGTCTAAGAAATAATAAAACGACGTTTCTGTCGTCACTCACGTCCAATCGATGAAGTTTAGTCCTTATGACCTTGGAATAGAAAGTCATGCTTTGTTATTCTGCGTGGAGTGTCTTTAACCTTATTATGTCCAAAACTTCATTGATAAATATGAATACGAATCATATTGCTTTATTTTTCGTCCATGTGAATATTTCAAAGTTTTAAAAAAACTTGATTTAATATTTGGGTTTTAATGAAAATGTTTATTAAAACTATATTTTTTGAAGGTACTTAACACAATTTTATAATCTATTAGTCCTACATCCTATAGAATCGCTTCGTAGAATCGTGGTAACTAATTTTAGAATTCGTTGACGTACTTTAAGACCATTAGCATGTCGTTAACTGGTCCATTTATAACACCCGTATTTTATATGACATTTACCCATATAACAAAACAAAATTTGATTAGAGTTCGAACTCAGTAGGAGATGCTATTCAACACTGTTTACATACTAAATAGCTTGGTCTTCTCTTGTGGTATGCTTTGAAGTTCATAAATTAGAGACTCTGGAGCTGCCCACTTCTAGTAACTTCATCTACAGCTCGACATCCCACACTAGCGCATTCTGAACCTGACCCACAAAACTACAACTGTTCAACCCACATATTGAGCCTCACATTATCGTGTGGTATAGAAACTTCTTATATATAAAATCAAAGTTTTTGTATGGAGTACTAAATAATAATTTTCTTCCACTCACACTTTACAGAGTAATATTATAAAAATTGTGACTTCCTTAACTTTGTAACTGCTAAGCAGAACATTATGGAACAATCATGTTAATCCCCACCCCCACCACGACATGTTATACCTATGACCTAATTAAAAATAACTTTGAACCAACCTGAAAAACAAAACTGCCGTCTTATGATTGTCTCTTATCAATTTTACATTACAGTATGAATCTGAAAACAAAACGTATTTAATTAGATTTAAATTAGGACAATGGCTAAGTGTTTATCGCAACATTATAGGTGTTTTAAGTTCTAGAGATAAATAAATAAAACTATAAACTGTTTTAAATTTTATTTTATCAAAATTTTAGGAGATATTCTGAGAACATTGAAGACAAACACCATACAATTCCAACGTCATACGCAAAGCTTTTAAAACGTCTTATATTTGTAACGCCCCTAGGATGTCCAACTGTTTACCAGTTGATTCTGTTTAGCCGTAGGTAGGTCTATTTCTATCTTAAACATTTTTTGAAGTTACAAAATGGTTACTTTTAAATAAAAATCCAGAAAAGGTTTTTAAATAACCTTGCATTTAAAAATTTTTTACTGTATACACAGTATTTATATTAATTCAATACCAAAATTGGATCAAGTATAAGTTTTTTGTAAATATTGCGCCCTTTTATAGTATTAATCGCCGACAATAACCCCAATACAGGATTTCCTCAGGGGAAATTCTACGACAGGATTTTTATTTTGAAACAGTGTAATTTTATGGTTTTTGTCTTGTTTTCAGTTTTTTTTTATAATTTATGTAATAAATCAATGTTAACCTTGACTTGTTAGCTTATGTGAAATAAAAATAAAACTTAAACACAACTACTCACACATAATTCGTTCAATAATGTGTTTCAACGACATTATCCCCATCTTCAGTGATGCATGAGCTGCAATAAGTTATAGTTGATTGGAGCTCATGCATCACTGAAGATGGCGATATTCTAGTTGAAACTCGTTTGAATTAATAATCGTATTTGTGAGAAATTGTGTTCAAGTTTTATTTTTATTTTTATTTCTGCATTTTTGTGGGGGGGTTTATTTTCCCCTCTTAAATTTTGTTTCATTACTTAATATTATTAGCTGGCCTTTATAACAAAAATGTAAATACATTTATTTTAGAGTTCATTAAAAAAGAGAAATGAAGTTAAAGATGAAGTGGTTGTCACGATAATGAGTATATAATACTGAACTCCTATAAAGAAATAAAAATTTAAAAACTTGTTAAATACATCAAGATAATCGGCAACCATCTTACTTCTAAAAGAGGGCAGGCATACCTTTCTGTCTCCTTTCTTACGTGTTTCTTTCCATGCTTTAGTAACAAAAAATAACTCCAATTTGATAAGTCAATTATAAATTTAAAATACAAAGGGGCGACTTTTTACTCTAAAAAAAAAATTAAACAAATGGTACTCAAAATCTTTGATAGTTTTTATAATAATTAATGATTTGGGCTGATATTTTTTTTTTCGAAGGGTGTAAATAATATATACAATATATAGTTTATGATTTGTTTTCATAGAATTAGAATAATATTTATTCAAGATACACACTTTTTCAATTAAAAGTACAAAATATCCACCCCCAACAATACAAAATGGGCAGAATAAAGTCTCACCCAGCATATATAAATAATTATTGTATATACCGAATTTTACCACACCAAAAATTTTGGAATAATGAATATTTCGTGACTTTCTCACCTCTTACTTTTACAGTTTAAAAAACCTTCAACTACAAAACAAATCGTCTTAAATATTTGTGTATCTATTATTTATTCATAAAATGGCCACGCTAGATGACCTTGTTTCGATCAGTCCGTGCGCAAATATTGTTTTGTTGTGGTCACTAGTATCATAGTTACCATCCTGATAATTATTGTCAACTCTTGACTAGATACCACGCAATGGTTTACAGTGGATTGCATTGTTTTGGCAGGTTTTGTTACAGAGCGTCACTAGTGTCCAGCTAACACACATACAAAACTGTCGTATCTCAGTCTCAGATTTAATTATTTAAATGTCTGCAAAATATTTCTTAAACTCCAGCATTTCATCGGTTGTTTCTTTGGACTTGAATACTTCTTGGGCTGCTAAAAGTTTAGATTCTGCTTTGTATTTTCGTGAAAAAATAAGTCAGGTGATTTTTAAAAAATGTTTTATTTAATATATGTGTGTTGTTTACAATTTGAATTATTGTTAATATCCATAATTGTTGATTGTATGGTAGTTAATATTATTGATTTATGAGGATATTTGCCAATATTTTTTTATATATAACAATTGATACAAGACCTTTAGAGAGTATGTATAAAATCTAGTTATCAAGTGATAAACCAAGAACATAGAAAACATAGGTCCAAATAAAGCCTAATAGCCTAAGATTAAGTTACAAACTAAAAGTAGTAACCTGGGAAGTTTGCTGGTAACTAATTTTTAAACGTGTATTTAACGTTTTAATTTTTCACTCGATAACGACCCATAATCTCGAAACATCTTTTATTAATTTGTATATACAGAAAATGATTTCAAAAAACCGAATAAATTTTCACTCTCGTCATAAAAAAATAGAATTTATAAAAACATAAAACTAGTTACATAGTCTAGTTAACATATGACTATGTAAAAAGTTCAAACTAAAACTAGTGACCTGAGAAGCTTAGTGGTAACTAATCAGCATTTTTTTAGTTTTAATTTAAATTTCTAACATAGTTATCCCTTATTTACAGTTTTACACGTTCTAGTTTCGTCACTCGATAGCGAGACTGATCTATATTCTCAAAATATCTGTTATTAATTTTGTATACCTATACACAGAAATTATGTCAAATGACTAATTATATTATCAAGAAACTTTGAATGTAAAAAGCATTAAATTTGTCAACCTGGTCTAGTAACATATGACTATGTAAAAAAGTTCAAACTAAAACTAGTGACCTGAGAAGCTTAGTGGTAACTAATCAACATTTTTTTAGTTTTAATTTAAATTTCTAACAGTTATCCCTTATTTACAGTTATTTACGTTATAGTCACTCGATAGCGAGGTTGACCTATATTCTCAAAATATCTGTTATTAATTTTGTATATGCACAGAAATTATGTCAAATGACCAATTAAATTATCAACAAAATTAGAATGTAAAAAGCATTAAATTTGTCAACATGGTCTAGTAACATATGATTATATAAAAAACTGAAACTAAAACTAGTAACATAAAAATTTGACTAGTAACTCTTTATAGTTCTAGTTTTGATTACTAAATCCTAGGCTACTAGGCTATATTAACCCTTTTCGTGTTTTTTACCTTCCAATTTTATTACTTACTAACAAGAGGTAAAGTCTTTTATTAATTTTTATACACACACATATTATCCGACTAAATTATACCAATAATTTTGTTTTTAAACAGATAATAATCTACCTCTAATCTCTTCATTAACTATAACAAAAAAACAGAGTATATAATTTGATCACCACCTGAAAATTAAACTTCTTTTCTAAACAAATTTTTTAACTGAATTACAAAGAAAAAATAGGATCCAAACGAGCTTCAAACCCGGAAAATTCAACTTTTAATATTTTACCACGTTAAAATAGTGAAAGTTCTAGGTTCGAATGTAATCTAGGTCAATTTTGGTCTGTTACAACTTTTTAAATTTTTAATTAAATATATTCATAGCTTGGAAATTGTCTAAAGCATATTGAAATTATTAAACTAAATAAATAATTTTGAATGTTACAACTATTAATTACAAATTGTATGTCTGTAAACTAAAACACATTTAAATGGAATTCAGTGGTACAGAAATATCGATTTCGTTATTTCGATTATGTTCGATTATTTGAGCTTCAAGTAACACTTTTTAACCATCCCCAGAACTATATCAGATGGTATTTTTTTTTTAAAGATATTTTTCCAGAACAGGTGGTTTTGATGTGGAGTAGATGGGTTAAATTTTGAAACAAATCGCTACAGAGTGACGATGAAAATGCAGTAAAGCAGAAAGTAATTGACCAGCATTATCTGAAGAACCGGTTGCAACAATGGTTATAAATTTTACATTTTTGTAAGAAGTTGGGTCTCAAGAAATTATTATATTTTGGTACTAACTTTGATCCGATTTTGATATTTATTAATTTGAATTTGTGCGTATCCCCGAAATAACTCTAAACATTTGAAAAATATGTTTATTGTGAAATTTTAGTGAAACTGTTTTAAGAAGATGACTTTAAATTTGATAATAATTTTCGTAACTCGCTCACGCTTACGTCAAAATCGATGAAATAAATCTCGTTAGCCCTTAGCCCCCCCCCCCACCGATGAAGATAACAAAAGTTGGTAAAGAGAGACCTAACAGAAAAGATGAAAGAGGGGGTTCTAACCTAAATATATGACAAAAATGTACATCCATTATCAAGCTAGGTACTCTTGGGACTGCAACACCCCTACTCACTATAAATAAGCACATGAGGGTGTATTTATGTCATAATATCGTCTAGAACTATACAATTTTCAATTTCCCCTTTTTAAGATTTTTAGAAATCTTTTCTTTGTAAACAAAATTAAGTACCAATTTTAATTAAACTTTTGTTTGTACTCTATTTTCGGCATAACGTAACCCACAGGAAAAATATTACTCTATACAGTATACCAAACTAGGTTTAATGTAAGTCCTTACAAACTACACTTTAGTAAAATTGATAAATCCAATTTTTAGGAAAATGTTTTCAATTTTTATTTTTTATTTCCCTACTGCAGCTTTCGACAAACTTATAAACTAATGTAAGTAAATTTCAATCGATGACCGACATAAATTTTTGATTGTATGAAATTTACTCCTCCACTCCATTCCTTGTTGTTTCTACTTTATGTCTAACTTAAACCAAAATTAAATGTTTAAATTACCCTAATAAGTCTTAGATTATTTTCTGTTTTGTTTAAGAACGTGACTGTTTTCCGAATTATTCCCCATTTCACTTTTAAACCGACACAATTTTGAACCAATAGATTACACGGTTCATATTATTTTGTGGCCTCTATGAAGATTTATAAAGATAGGTAAAATGGTTTGGCTCTAGAGAGACTAATATTATATATATATATATATATATATATATATATATATATATACTTTTACACTTACATATTAATAAATACGTTTTTAAAGAAAGTCAAAGCTTTATATCTAGTGGCTAACTTAATATTTTGAGTTTAATTAAGAGTCAAAATATTTTCACCCTTGTTGTTAAAAGTCGGAAACACTCTCATCCCCATCGCCTTATAGAAAAAGGTGGAAAAGAATATAAAATAGACACGCCTAGTCCACTGATATTGAAAACATAAGGGAGACGTGATAGGAAAGTTGTAAGAGATCTAACCCAAGATCTACATGAGAATAGGGTAGATCCAGCTAAGTTCCCTCGGGATTGCTAGCCCGTACTTGTTCAGCAGTGCATATACTAATTGGAACCTTTACAATGAGATGTCACTCTATAACTCTTATCATTTGAAAATTATAGTTACACTTCATTGCCCCCCCCCCCCCAAATAGGCAAACATTTCGATAATTTATTTTATTTAAAAATATAGTTTAGATTATATTAAATATACCATGAAAGGTTCTAAGATTTGATTTCTAACGGTTGAAACCGTGTCAAGTGGCATTTCGGACAGCCACTACATAACAATCATTTCATTTTCAAGAAAATAAAACGGGTAGTATAACAAAGCAAATCTTTCACAAATGTAACGTTATCTCGTATTTATTACATTACTTAATAAATATTTAGCACCCTTATTTAGAAGTTAAAGAATCCCATAGCAAATAACGAAAATATTCTTAATAAAGCGTTATTTGCATACAGCATATCTACTATTTACCATTCCTAATCTTACATTTATATTGTTAACCCTTCTAGCGACCTAGTTAAGTCCAGACCTCATGTTTGGAACGAACCCCCGGCTTAAGTCAGTTTTAGCCCCTAATCGACTCTAACAACTTCCGGTCACGAAATATGAATCGATTAAAATGTTCTTAAAATATATAGGCCAGTTGGCATGAAGGGTAAATGAACTGTATCATAACCAGTGCCTGACATAGGATGCGTTGTATGTCTGCCCATATGACCCATTGAATGAACAATCGAGTCTATATATTCATCACGCTATTAAATCCATACTTTGGAAAGAGGACAACATAATTCTTTGCATTAGAAATTATAAATTTATTTGTGGATTTTTAATACAGAAAGTCTGTCTGATCTCACTCGTTGAAACACTGACACCCTGGACTATGAAATGTATTTTGACATAATTTAGTTTCAGTGCACTATGATCCTACCCATATTCAAAATTTGACTCAATTTTTATCTCTAATTTACATAAATCTTTTTTTGTTGTTTTAAAATCTCTCGTTCCTCATCGCCTTATAGAAAATAACATTAATAAACCTTCAGGGTCAGAAGAGAACAAGAGTTGATCAAGAGCGACCTGATATAACCCTAGACTACATAACAAAATGTGTAGATCCTGTTGGATGGCCACACCCGTGCTTGCAATAGTGAGTCTCTGAGAGTTATACAGATTAGTCATTTTACAGTGAGAACTGTTGATATTTAAACTTTAAATGGGAACCTTCATAACTTTTTCATAGCATTTAAAAACCGTTTACAACTATCGTAGCTCACTTTTAAATTCTTCACGGAAACCACTTATTGTTTATGATCTAGGAACAATAAATGCCAATGTTGGACTAAACTAAAATAATTAATGTGGAACAAATAAAAAATAGCTCAAATCAACTATAATATAAGAAATGTTTTATCTTATAGTAACAATAACTATGGAAAATCGTCTCTCGGAAATGTGCCAAACTTAAAATTTTCTCTAGTTCAAGAGCATTTAATTCCTAATTAAATAGATAAATACTGAACACTACAAATATAAGAATAATTAAATACAAACTTTAAAAATCAATTTTATTAAAAGAAAATAGACCTAAAATAACTTGAAAACTGTTTTATTTTATACTTAATAAACGTTAATTATTATTTTATTTACTTTTTATTCTTCTCTTTTGATATCACAAAGAATGTTTATTACATACAAAATAAAACAATTTTCTGCCTATTTGCTGTCTATTTTGCGTTAATAAATACAAATTTATTCAAAAAAAACATTTTAATTGTTGTTAAAAGAGGAAACTTTTTAGTGTCTTGTACATTTTTTAAATTTAACAGTTTTCGATATAAACGATTTTTTAATGGCCGCCATTTTTAAATGAGTAAAAGAAATGGGTTGATAATTTTTCTCAAATTAGGTCTTCATAGCAACACTAAATAACATTAAAAGCACACCGTCTGTTTATACAAATTTATAGGAAATAAGTAAGTTGTTTTCCTCGTCATTTGAGCCTGAAAATTAATTAAAATAACATATATGCACTCGAACAGGTATTCTGTAAAAAAGCACTTCTAGGTTATTTTTACGTAGGCATGTTAAAGGTTAATCCAATGGTTGATTGTTTCTACTTTCTCTCTGTACATAGATTTTCGCGGATATAAACAAAAGGTCAGCAGGAAAACTAGATTTCAATCAATTGTTACATAAGCCTAACAAGTTTATTACAAAAGCGAAGAAAGTAGCTCTATTTAACTATTAATGTATACAAATGGATATAAAAGACCAAGATTTTATTATTCACGAACTAAATTCAAGAATTTATTTTATTACAAATTGTGAACAGTTTTAAAACACAGTCACTTAAATGAATCCCTTTGTATAAGCGTTTTATAAAACACATGTTATAAAATTATATAAGCAATATTTGCAAGGTAAAGTTTCAATATGGAAAGTCATCAGAGCTTAATAAGGAATTGGAGAAATAAATATGGAGGGGCAACATCGAATGTCAGTATAGCATAACAAGTTATTGGATTAGCGGTATAAACTTTGGCAACAAAACCAAAAAGGAAATGAAATATCGCTTTAGATTTAAATGGAAGGAGTGTAAGGTCTTGATAAATGTAGTGAATGTTAGAACAGTTGTTATGATGTGGCATTAATAAGCATAACTTGTTCAGTCTAATCTTTACGGAAGGTCAGTTTGTGTGGGAGACGTTTAGGCCTATTATGGAAACTAGGCTATTGTTTAGAATGAGTAAAATATCTGAATAATGTCCGTACCTGGCACTGTATAAAGAAAATTCCTTATAAAATGAACTATTGTTCTTAATCAGTTTTAATATTCTGCAGAAGAAACGTTTTACAAAATTATTTTTAAAAGCAGCAGATTCCACTTTTTAAAATTTGTAGAACATATTGTAAAACTCAATATTTCTTTTCAAATCTATCTAAAACAAAATCCATTTAAAAAAATCGGGATATGTCATTTCTTTAGCCCAAAACTCAGAACCAATATTTAACTGTTTTTACTACTTTTTAATAGAATGTCTTTGGTTGTGCGCTTTCAACACCGATTTGTTAATGTTTGTTTAATTTCTACTAAAAACTATAGCCGTTCCAGAAATTCTTAATTACATCTTTTTATTACATACTTTCTATAACTCTTTAAATAGTGTATAGATAACTAAATAGCATTAGAACTACAAAAATATTAACTTTCCCAAATACTAACCTAACCTCGATTTTTCCAACTCTAAATAACACTTAGAAAACCGAATATCTTCAAAACTACCAAAGGTATCAACTTTTCCAAAAACATAAAATATAAAGCGTACTAGAATCTTTCTTAATTAAAGACTTTGTTACAACATTAGGCTAAGAAAATGTGACCTCCGATTTTTTGAACAACACGCTCAAATACGAAATTTAAAGGAGACACCAAATGTGCTCATAACTCTACAATCAATTAGGCCTACGTAGTTAATATGTTTGCAGACATAATTTTATTATAATTGCATAAATTATATATAGGCCTATTTAGTAATGTTCTATTTTTTTAATTCGTCGTTTTCGAATTCTGGGGACTCAAAAATTGGTTAAATAGTACTTTTCGTCCTAAAATTGACTTCTGGAAAGCATATGTTGAAAGTTATTTCAGCTTTATAGTCGATAAGTATGTTTGATTCATACGAGCTATGAAAATACATTTAAGCAATTGAATACGTGTTTACTTCACATCAAATACCTGTAGTTACAATGTTTGTAAAGCTATTACTGCACATAGATACAGTTTACTTACTGTAAATATTCATTTAATACTTACCTTCTAATCTTCCACACCATTATAGTTCTACGTCAATTTTTATGACGTTATAAGTCGTATTTAAGTCTGAAGAGGGACAATTATTATTTGTTGTTTTCTTTATTAGGCTTTCTATCATGGGCGTCATCGCCGGGGGGGGTGATATTTTTGCTAAAAACGAATGATTTACTTAAAACCTTAAAAGGTAAATATCGGGCTTTGTCTTTACTAGGGTTTTTAACATTACATTTCTGTTACAATCGCATAAATAAATGCATAAAAACGATGTTTTGAGAAGTTTAATTTTAAAAAATTTCCATACCTCCAAACCCCCGGGATATGTCCCACCCAATAATGAACTGGTGATGACGCCCATGCTTTCTATAGAATACAATCTTTATTCTGTTGGTCTTAGATACATAACAACTTATATTTGGAAGCTCAAATCAAATTCAATTAATACAATGACTTAAGGGAAATCGAGATTTTGTTTTGTTTTATATAGGTAGTTCAGAAAATTAAATTTTATTTATACACTCAAGTTGCCTCATTTGAGACAAATTGCTCTTTTCGCTGTGAGGAAGAATTACAAATTCAGACAGCTATTTTTGTATTTAAATTAAATACAGTACAAATATTTCCGCTAATCTTCAAGAAATTGTAAATTTGCAATTTTAAATTGCGGAAAAGGGCTAAAATATAATACTATAAAATAACCAAAATTGGACATAACATAAAATCTAAACAGTCCAAAAGTTCAGTTAGTTTAATATTATCGATCGCCAACTGAGGAAATTGGCTACTTATAAAAACAAATGAGAACAAACTGCTAAAATATTTCTTAAACACGCAAAAGGGTGAGTTAAACTGTAAATTTCAGCTAATGCCTTTAATTAAAATATAATTACACTAATATTATAAATGTGCAAAATTTCCCATAGCTAATTGCAATAAATGATTGCGTACTGTAGAAATAACATAAAAAACTATCTAAATCTCATACAAACTTAAAATTCCCAATTTAAACCTTAAATAAATTACTACAATTAAAATAAAAATGTGAAAAAGTTTGTAAAATGTAGGAATCGTAAAATTAGGGCTTTCAAACTGGTAAAAATACTCCATATAAAACATAAGAAAATATTTGAACTGTTAAACAATAGTGAAAGATTATCAAAACGTATAACTGATTATTGATAAATGACTGCAAACAAAAATGATAGCATCAAAGTTCGAAACATATCTTACAAAGCGAAGAGACTATAAAAACACCGATTATGTATATAAGTCTTGAAACTTATTTTTAACATTAACAATGCCCATAAACTTAGAAAAACGTAAATTTACCAACTTAGAATTGTTGCTGACGCCTACAACTAAACATAAATTAAATCAAAATTTTCAGGAGGATAATTCCCAAAATTTGTATCTGTATATTAAGATCCAATTTGTTTTGTAAGTCATTACGTATATCCATGAACAACTAAAACCTAACTCAATGGACGGGTTTCTCCATGAATTAGAAATGTAAAATTATTTCTGACCACATCAAAATCGATTACTATTTAAATTTACCGCAAACATAAATAGCTTTTACATTTCTACAGCAGTCTGCGTTTTGGAATAGAGAAATTTTGAAATGAACATTATCATTTATCTTTTAATGTTCAAATTAACAAATATTTTACTTTCTCTAATGTGTTAAGCTTTAGTGACTTCTGCGATATCTCTAAAAATAATAAATCCGACCTCAGGAAGAGGTGTTAGTTTCATCAGTTCATTATCGAATAACCACTTCCTGTTGCAACTACAGATAAAATTCTTAATTTAATAATTAATAAATAACAACTAATATACAGTATTTGTTTAATCTTGGATTTGAACAATCAATAGCAGTTCTCAATGTGAAGGTATAAACAAAATTCTACTTTGACATATACAGATAAATATTGCATGAATAACCTAGGATAACATTATTTGATTTCAAACTCAAAAACATATTAATATAATTTACCCGGTCAAAATTGAAATGTAAATTTATACTTGGGTTTTAGCAGAGAGAGGATGTAAAAATCAAATTCATGTGTCTATCTAATAGCCGCATTATAATTATTTTATTTAAATCAAACGAAATACAAATTCAAGAAGTACTTGTTGTGTACAATAAACTTAATTTTTTTTTTAAGAATTAGTTATGCAGTTAAAAATGATTAAAACTACATAAGAAATTGAATGCCAAATAATTGTTCAGGAACTAACTATTTTACATCCCCAAGGTCTAAACAGATTTTCCCTAATTGTGCACTAGGGTTCCGAAGCTATTCAGCCTTTACACTGCGACCTAAATGTATCTTTTGTGACTATAATTGTGCACTAACAAATAAGCCTGTTTTTAAATTTCCTCCGAAAATGAGTTTTTTTATTTGTGTTACTTGTAGACGTCTAAAACGAATTTATGTTTTTTTTTTTTTGTTTTTTTAATTCTCTTCTTTTAAGTGGTTTCTTCCTTAACATAGCAATTTTGAAGATTTTTACTATTTTTGAATTGATTTCTCGTATGCAGTTTTTGCATAAATAAACATGGGTTTGAATGTGATTTATACATTTATTTTCTCCACAAAATGAGCTGTTGTTGCAGATGAAAAATTAAACTCGGAAACCCATTAAAAACAATCAAACTACAATTTGATATTACCGTGAGAAATATATACTCTACGACTATTTCATTTCACTTTTATTTACAGCCGTTGACAGATATAAAATCTGTATAACACAGTCAAAAAACTACACAGACAATAAAAGTAATACAGTAAAAAAAAAACAACAAAGTTAAACAATAAAGTAAGATGTCACAAAGTTAAATACATAATACTTGATTAAGAAGCATCATTAACACAATATATATACAGGGTGATTCAAAAATAGAAAAAAAGTTCATATAAACATATGCCTGAAAACGCTTTGTTAGCGAGTTATACAGGGTGAAAGATTTCGCCTAGAACTCAGTACCCCCGGTGAAATGAGGCCGTATAGAGATTTTCAAGGCGTTAATAAAGATACAAATATGATGGTTTCCTATGGTTTTTATTTGAAAAATTAAATAAAATTGGTCCCTGAGCTGTATCTGCATTAGTTTTTGAGATATCTTATGTAAAACACAAGAATTGGGCTATAAAAAACACACATTTTTGTGTTTAACGTAAGATTACTTTGAAAAATGGTTAAATAAGGTGTATTTTTTCTTATAGAAAATTTAATTCTGAAAAGATTCATGTAAATTACTTAAGAAAAAAACGAATATTGAAATTTAGCTAAAAAAAAATTTTTTTAATAAAGTACAGTATTTATTTTATTTATTTTTATTTTTTTATTATTATTATTATTTTTTAACATGCAGATACAGCTCTGGGACCAATTTTATTCAATTTTTCAAATAAAAAACCATAAGAAACCATCATATTTGTATCTTAATTAACGCCTTGAAAATCTCTATACGGCCTCATTTCACCGGCGGTACTGAGTTCTAGGCGAAATCTTTCACCCTGTATAACTCGCTAACAAAGCGTTTTCAGGCATATGTTTATATGAATTTTTTTTTTTTAATTTTTGACTATAGAATGTGCTCCCGAGAGATTGCCGTGTAGTTTTGAATCACCCTGTATATACTGAAAGCTTAATAGAAACATAAAAATAAAAAACAAAAACCTAGACTGTACTGTGAAATAGGATTTTTTTTTAAATTACCACTTATGGCTGCTGAACTCACTCAAGGAGTAGAAAGACTTGGACAACAAAAATCGTCATAGGCGGTTTTTAAATTGTTAATATTTGGTTCTACTCTTATAAACTCTAGAACTTGGTTAGAGACTACGAGGAAAGCTTTCCATAAACATTAAGCCTCGATTATTTTTAGTATCTGAAAGTTCAAACAGATAGAATTTTTTTTAATTGTTTCTATTGTTTTCGGAACATTAAACACAAAATATAATAACGAAAATGTATTCACACTTCTCCAATAAAACACGATTAGGATGGGAAACGTTGAAAATACAGTTATTTTATTACTCATAAAACGCAAGCATAAAAATTGAATATAATAACTTCAGCCAGATGGAGTTCCAATTCGACGAACTCTAACCAAGTTTTGTAATAATAAAATCATTTATTTTCAACCTTTTATATTTTATTTGCTGTATTAGTTATGTAGGTATTTCTTACGATTATGCGATTGGTAGCCTAGGCAATTACAAATCACAATATGATTATTCAACTCCTTCAATGGATTTCCCAACGTTGAGACCTGTCGATTTCTCACACCCGAAAATAGCAGATTAACCTCTTTTCAACAATATCCTTAGTCTCGTTTTCATGAAAAAATTTACAAATAAATTAATGGCTCCTATACCTTATAGTGAGTACAGGCGTGGTAATCACCTTTTTTTCATGAAGTATTGGGTTAGATCCCTCTCTTTTATCTTGTTCTTATCAACCTCAACGATATTAGAGTATTCGAGTGCTAGGGGGGGGGGGGTCTTTATTTTATGTTATTTTCTTTCTTCTTGCGTAAGGCAATGATGACTGTGAGCAGACAAGATGTCTGTGCTGAGAGGTTTTTCATCTTTTAAACAACACAGAACAAAATTAATGCCCATATACACGCCAATTCTAAAAGAAAAAAGATCATTCACCTTTATTTTTAATCTTTATTCATATGTTTCTAATTTCTCTTAAATTATTAATCTTTATGTATATTTTTTTGGAAAAAACATAGTTAAATATAAAAATTGTTATACCCTAGTCTTCTGCCATCCATGTACAATTAGCATATGCAAGCTACATATACCGATAAAAAAGTTAAGAAAGGCCAAATTTTTAAATGCTTAATGATGCCATAATTCCATAATAACTTCTCTTCCCACCTATAGTAAGCTACTTAAAAACGTAATTTCGTTAAAAAACTTAAAAAAGTATTTATATTTAACTTTATCCATAATACGTACATGTGTGATTAATCCACATAAAATAAAAGCATTACTTTCTTTATACTTATCAAATTTTCTTTCACGTGTAAACTGCAATGACGAAATCTAAACATGGATAGCGGCCGTGACTTCTCCTTAGTAATCTAACGCCTACAGTATATATGTAGATACACAGTATCACTTACCATGTACTTCTTTATAACAAAATAAAAACTCTGCCCTCAATTTGACTTGCATTAGGTACGACAACATCCTACGATAGTTTGGATGAATCATCAACTTGGTAGAAGTGTAGGATGGTCCTCGAACACAACGGTTGCTGAAGGTTGCTCAGTTTTGCGCGAGTAACCAGTCAGTTCTATCTATTAATTGCCAATATTTAGTCATGAGGTCCTGTTGATGTAAACCCACAGGTTGTTTTATTTATTGTGAATCAGTGTGCAAGCTTACAGGTATAAATTTATCAATGTTATTATTGTATTTATTTTATGTATCCATTTTGTTACTAATATTTAAAATTTAGTTTTGAGAAGTATGAAAACTTTAGGAACTATTAATTGCCTCGTTGAAAGGTTTAATGATGTATTTTTTTACAAAATTCTATGTTAGGCCTAATTGTTTATAAAAATAATATTTTTATTTGTCAAACTCAGAAATATAAAATAAAGTTAGATATAACTTAAAATCTAATAAAATACATTTCAAAATCTGGTTAAATATTGATCCAAGTATTGTTTTATTTCGATTTTCAAATGAAATAATAGGCCTATATTTTTTTTTTATATATTTTTTTTTTTTTTTTAAATATATATAAGTAGTAGAATTGACAAAACCAAAATCGTCAAGAAATCTAAGAATTATTGATTTAATTTATTTGGAGATTTGTCATAATATGTGTATACAAGATTAATTCACAACGTTTCAAGGGTATGGATCAACTCTCTTCGTCAAGTGATAAACCTAGAACATATAAAACGTGAAAAAGTCTAGAACTATATATAGAAACTAGGAAAAAGATACTGGAGGTCTAAATTTTTTTGTGTTCTAGATTCATCAATTGATAACTAAAGTTGATCTGTATTCACCACATTTACAAATGATGGCAAATAGTCCGCATAAATTATAGCGAGAATATAAATAATTCACCATTATCTTACAACTTTAAAACAGAATATTAACTCTTTAAATATAAATTAAAGTCGAAACTTTACTTTTTTTTATAAATTATATTTTTTACCTAATAAAAAGTTTACTTTAATAGGACATTTTTATTTTGTATGATTAGTACATAAGTATATATTACAATAACTAGATTGAAGTGTTTTTTCAACTTTTTTACTATTAACAATATCAAAAACATTAACATTATTGTGGTTCTCTGTATTCAAATTACTATAACATTATCGATAAAAACATGTGTTTACCATTTACGGTAAAGATATATACAGGTGACTTTATTTTTCAGTCAACAAATTATTAATTTATATAAAGAATTGTCAAAAGAAAGGTTGATTCTGAAATTTATATTTTGTTTGATTTAACTGTACCATGTCTACAATTTGCATGATGACAAATCTGTAAAAAATAAAGGCGTAGAGAGAGGCGTTTCACAATTTGCTAAGGTATGTCTAGTTCCCTGTTGATCAAACTTGTAAATCTCTAAGATTGAGCAATTTCGAGCTCATTAGGTAGTGTTGGATTTCTATGTGCATTATGTAAATCCCTACTTTATGAAATCGAAACATTTAGCTTATAACTTGTAATGATAATTGCAAGACCTGTCAAAAAAAAAATACCTCCTCTTTCTTCAAAAAAAATTCCAAAAAATAAAATATGTCAATGAACCTCTATATTAATAGAAGTTTCAAGGACTACTAAACAATAAAATGTTTAAAGATAATATCCATTTCGAAGACAATAAACTAGTTAGGCCACTATCCCATATTGATATTGCCAGACACCTGTCATTATTAGTTAACCTGAAGATGTACTTGGGTAACCTTAGCTGTTAGCCATTCTTTCTATTGGTATAGTGTTTAGTTCTGCTGACCCCTCCCCCTCACCTCATGAGCTCCCTCAGTTGTGGCAATCCCATGATTCAACACCTTTCTTCATGTAATCTTGGGTTATATCCCTCTCTTTTGTTCTCTTCTCACCCTAACACTATTTGAGGGATAGAGGTCTCTATTTTCAGCTTATTTCTTTAGTGATATTAACCACAAGGTTTTTTTGCAAAATTGAAGGTCTGCCAAAATATGGTTTCCTGACCACTTGTAGAATAACGTTAGATATTTTGACAGCTAAGGTCTGTTTATAGCACTGGGTTATTTACTTTCACATTACTACAATTATTAGGATTCTAAGCACAAAGTTTTATGTTTTTTTGTTTTTTTTTTGTCATTTATCAACAGTTTTGATCCATACTCTCCAAATATTAAACATTGTTTATAAACACAAAATGATGGTAATAAATTAAACCATAAAAGAAAGAACCTTCCAAATGCTTTCCAATACAATATTGTAACAAGTTGATATATATCTTTAAAAATATGTATTAAAAAACTGCATTAAAAGTAACGAGTATTGGTAACTGAATTGAGTCAAGATCAGCTGGTTTTCTTTTATTCAGCTGCCTTGTTGATCCTGTTCTATTAAAGAACAGTGAACCCTCGTTGTTCTTATGGATTAGCAGATGTTTTTGATCTTCCACAGCAAAAGCCCAAAATTATACTAGATGTTTTAGATTGTGCTGATGTTTGTCGTGATGCAGTTGGTCCATTCATATTATACTGTAATGAAACAAATGCACATCACTACAATTCCTTCTGAAACATCTTGATTGCTTCAATTTGAGTCTTTTTAGCACACCTCTACAGCTGAATAGGCATATTAATAAGTCAATACTGGCTTTAATACTTGTATTGAAGAGTTAATCAGGAGTTTTAGTATAATATGAATACCTAAAATTGACAAACTAGGAGCCAATACAGGTTACCAGATATCAGTTTCAGTTCAAGTGCTAAGTAGCTGACATGAATATAGCGGTTGGAGAATCACAGCAGTGTTTTCTTTATCAAGTATTTAAGAAATACTTAACAATTTTTTGTTCAGTTTCAGAGCAAATGTGCAAATGAAAACATTTGTGCACAATCTATTTGTTAATAACATTGATTTTAAATTACAAACTTTGTATGTCATATTTATTTACTCTAATAGAAATATTGTTTTCATTCCAGGCCAAATTCCAACAAAAACAGTTAGAAGAAAAAGAACAAAAATTATTAGCCTTATATGAAGAACAGGCACACCAAGCATACCAACGAGTGGGACAAGGGGGAGGAAAAGTGCGACAGTTGTTTCAAGAAAGACGAACAAACCATCAACCAGGATTTGACAGAAGTTATCCCTTAGAACCTATATATGACAACAAGAGAGAATCTAGAGGAGCTAGTTTAGATCGTAGCCAGAACGCTGGTTGGAAAAATCAAACTTCTCGTCGGTCAAAAAGTCAAGTGAGGAAACAACCAGATCAATTTGAAGAAAATTATCCACATATTCCTAAAAATAACAACAGTTTTGAAGAACGCCAAGATTTAGATAATTCATTAAAAAATCAAACCATTTTATTTGGAGATGAGAACGATTATCTTACAAAAGCAACAAATGATTTAGATTCGTCGCGTGTTTTCAAGAAATTACCAAATATTGGAGCAACTACATTAAGTCAAGCATTCGAAAACCGGTTTAAGAAAGATTCAGTTGCGAATAAAGTAATAGATCATCAAAACAACATGTCACCAGCCAAGGAAACTGTATTAAAAAAATCTGTGGTACAATCGAAAGTGAACGATGTAGCTTCACTTACTAAATCTGTATCAAAAATGTCAACTACAACAACAGCAACAGCCAGAAAGATTGAGGTATGTATCATAGTTTTAGATCCAATCTGTTGTTACTTTAAATGTATTACCAAATTTCAAATTTAGAGCAACCTATATTTCTTTCTAGTTTAAATAAATGCATGAGAAATCAATATACTGTACTTGCAGCTAAATGTATAATACTACAATGAAGTGTACAGGTTGACAATTTTATCATGTACCAAAATGAAATTTGTAGATTTAAAAGGACTATGTCAAATATTGTTTTTCAGCACACTAAATGATTATTTAAAAGTTATTATATATTTCAGATACCTATTGCAAAAAAAAAAAAAACTATTTCCGATCCATTTTACCAAAATAATGTAAAATGTTAATCAATAATTTGGTACCTGTATTCCAATTTTTTTTTTTTTTTTTAAATTTCGAAAGTCCGTTTTTAGCTTTATAGATAAGCTTAATGAAAAAACCTATTAACTAATAATAATCGCAGTAAAATTTTCCATACTCATTACCTCCCTAATTACTCATTACAAACTTGACCTCTGTCATCTCTCATGATCCTAGCAACAATCCTCAAGTCCCAGATGTCTTAAAATATAATGTGACTCCTCACACCCAACTCCTTTTTGACTTTTAAAAATTTGTAATAGTTTACCAATATACTGATACTTGTACTTCAGTGTATATTTTGTTGCTGGTTTAAAAATCCCATTTCTAACTGCCATTTATATAAAGTAATATAAGCCATCAAATTTTTTTCTCTAATGACAATTTGTCACCAAAATCTTTAAAATTAATTGCATGCCATTATCCACTGGCACTACATCCCATTACCATGACTTGGCCTACTCAAAGGCTCTCAACCATATGTTATGATTGTTATGAATAATCTAACAGTTCCAGCTGCCCAGAATTCTAGTGCTGCTGCTCACAGCTTTCGCCCATTTCCTCTTCCACCTTACGACTCCTCTCTTGCTACTCATCATACAAAATCAGAATTCTATGAAGAATACACTCATCCATTACATGGCCTAACCATCATAATCATACTACTAAAGTATACTTAAAGACATACAGTCAAGAGAATTGGTATTTGTGAAATATTCTCCACTGATCATTTTCAATGTCTGAGCCATATATTCTTCTTAATACCTACCTCTTAAATCTAGTAGCTTTTCGCTCCATTACCTTGATAAGGGTGTATGTTACTACTGTTTAAGTCAAAGTAATAACAATTATCCCAATGGATCTGGATAGGGTGCAGTTTTTCATATGCTTCAGGAAGACATTTGTTACAACGCCTACTCACCTATTTGTTACAACGAGCCTATGTGAAATCTCTTGGTTTATACCATGGTCTAGCTTTATTACTGATCTCTGATATTCGAAAGGAGTAACTTTTTCATACCTTCTATTTTTTTAAGCACTGTCCTTTCTCCCACCTAGATGGCTGTACCTGCATGCCACGCTTTTATTATGTATAGTCCTATATTCATTACATTAAAGATTCTAACTGAATTTTATGTTGGAATGTCATACTATCATACTAACATCATCTTAGTTAATAGAAAAAACTAGTGTAATAGGATAAGGGTAATTTCCAATTTTGTAAACAATATGTCAGTATACAATAAGTAGACAAAGAATAGAAACTTTAAAAACATAAAAAATTAAAAGCTTTATTGATGCTGTATTAAAAAGAGAATTAAAAAAAAAACTTGGGATTCCTTTTGGCAACGGTTTGTAAAATGTAGCCAATTACAAGTAATTAATATACATCTAAAAAAACATTTACTTGAACCATGTTATTGGAACAATGTAAAATTGTTGCTCGGAAATGTGTTATTGTCAGGTGATTGTATTAACAAAAAAATTATTCTTTTAAGATTTTTTTTATCAAATATAACAATACAAATATTCTCTTTCAGACAATGAATTCATAATTATGTTTATATTTAGGTGTGTATGGGTGTGACATATTGCATATTTCAAACCAATGATCCAAATATTTATGACTAACTTTTTAAATTTTACTTATACAGTATTTGAAAAGGGTTGAGTAGTTCTCAGTGGTTTTAAATGGGGTATTAGAATACAGTATCAGATACCCAAGTGGCTTTGAGCATGAAACGTCATAGACTTCAGTAAATAATCATGGCTACCAAAATTAATGAAACTAACCCATGTAACTATGACACTAAGCAAAGGAACAGGTTATTTTTCAATCACATAAATATTGTAGTCCGAAGCAAAACAAAATTCTATAATTTATACAAATGGAGTTTTTAAATCTGCTCGAAAATTATTGTACTGTTTAGATCTTAAATTTCAACATTGTTTAAATTTGTAAAAAAAAACATAATTTTATAGGACTAAACAAATTTGCACAAACCTTTTTCTCTATAAATCTATTATACTAACATATAATTTCTAGAAAGAATAAATGTTTTAAATTTATTATGATTACAAAAGTGATAGTGTTAACATTATTTTATTCATAATGTTTTGTTTTTGCTTTATGGACTGGGAATTAAAAAGAAAACTATTAAGAAACAAGAATTGGATTGTGAGCAGAACATTATTTTATTAACTGATACAAAAACAAAACCTCTAATAATAATCATCTGTGAAGATTAAATCTTTATTATAATCATCATTATATTCAATTATCATTTCCATGGAAATAATTCAAACTGAATAACCAAAATTTAGTCTTTTATTTAAATCACTGTATACTTCAAATTATGATGTAATGAATATCAAATTTCTATCTTGACAATAAAATCTAAATTTGTCCATTAAATTATTTATTTGTGTTTATCAAGAATTTGTGAAATGGGTAATAAGATTACATGTATGTTCCAAAAGTTTGTAAAAGTAAATAATAACAAATTATAATATAATTTAATTTCAAACTACAGATAATATATTTTAAAAGATTGCTTTTTATTGGTCTATTAACCCTTAACCACACTTTGTCCTTTTAACAACTCTGAAGCAGTGGTCGCAGGGATCACTTAGTTCTTTTAACAACTCTGAAGCAGTGGTCGCAGGGGCCACTTATTATACAAAATAAATTATGTAAATGATGAAACAAAATAAAATAAAATTTTAATTCATATTTATACATGTTAGTTGGTTTTATATGCCCCTTATAAAATTTAAAAAATGTAAATCTACTTTTACTGTTACAGTTTTAAATCTTAATATTTAGGAGTTTAATTTAAAATTAGCTTAAAAATTTCCAATTCCAATGTTTTATCCTTTTCCCACAAATTAACTATTAAAATGTATTATATTCCTACTAATTATTATTAATAATATACAGGTGTTGTGAAAAATAATTCATTGAACAAAATGTGTGCAATGATTATATTTTTGTTATTTTTAATTGTTATAAAACATTAAACACATTACTTTTTTTTTTGTTTTTCCTTTAATCCAGTATAAATATTAAATTATAATTTTAAAAAAATAAATTTTAATAGTTCACTTAAAAAGCAAAAAATCTTACAGGACCTCCAAACACTTTAATGGCATCCTTTTGAGCACTTCAATTTTTCCACTTTGAATCATAAATAAGACTCATCCTCCTTTACTTTGGTGAGCAAAGATAACATCTCTTCTGTTTCCTCTTTTAAATCTGTCCACTTCAGATTCATCGCAAGTCAATTCGGTTCCAAGGATTCTGGACATATCAACATTGAATTTTCGAGGAATTTATTTATTAGAGAGTCTTTCTTTCATTTGGTGTTGAGCTAATTCATAAGCTCGCGGTTTGACAAAATTAAATCTTGTTGTTAGTGAAGAGTATTTAAATAACTGTTTAAATATGTATGCATTATTATTAGACAATCCGCTTTATGATAAAAACACTGGTATTGGTCAACACTGTGTCCTCCGGCTAAATTAGTAATTGGCACATTTTTTTCCTTTCAAACTCGTCTTCATAAAAAACTAAAACGTTTCATTCGCATAATGGTTGTCGTTTTCTTGGTAAGCCATTCATTTTCTAGAAGAACAAAACACAATAGTATAAAAGAAAAAATAATCGTCAAACAAAATTAATTATTTCTGCAAAAAGTAACTGTTTTACTATTAAAAATGACTAACTAAAACTTAAAAAGCTAAAAAATAATAAAATGTTACGTATTGACAAATCTTTGGTTTCACTGATCACAGCACTACTATATATCGAATGAGAACTTTATGAATGACACAAACACCTAAGGCTTCTTGTAGAACACTGAGAGGTAGGGAAGTATTGTAACAGTAAAGTCAGATGAGGGAAAAGAGTAGGAAAAAGAAAAAACTTTAACTACCAAATATCACACTATATAACCCTCTACTATTCAAAACCAACTGATTAATTAATTATAAGCAAAAATAGTAACTTGTAGCAAGTGTTTTCTGACAACCCTGTTGTTAGGTGACCTTCAAAAAAGTAAGAAAGTTTTGAAAATCTAAAATGGGTTCTTCTAAAATTATCCCTCAAATAAAAATATATTCTCATGGTTTACATTGATTGGAGAGGGGGGGGCTAAAGGCAAAAACCATCAAAAAGCATAAATGATACCCAACATAAAACCACACAACAAAAACTCAAAAATTAACATTGAGAAGTTCGAGGCGAATATTAACTGTGGTGAGATCACTCGATCAAGGGTTTCAAAAGTAGTTAAAACCTTTCCTTTTCTCTCATTTTTAATGGCTTCACATTCTCATTAGTCTTAACTAGTTGATAAACTGCAGATTTAGAAACAAAACAAATGTATATACACACATAATCAATACAAATATGTGTATGACCTCTGAGGAGATCCTGTTCCTTCTATATTTCCTTAAAACATTTTTACATCAGTTCCACATTTAGTGTGAAAATTAATCTCACAATACATTAGTTAATATCTATAACTAGCAAAATTTTGTGCACAGATTTCAAAATGATAACATTTGAAACTGTGATAAAAATTACTTAGAAATTTTTTTTTTTTTTTAAATAGGTCAATATTGTTTCTTATAGATTTAAAAATTAAAGAAACATTAAGTAGATTATAGTTGTTCAATAATTAAAAATTGCTTATATTTTATTTGTTTAGCTTTATAATAATCTGAATTTATAGAGGAAAATAACGGTTTTGTACTTCCAATTAAAAATTTTAATATTGTATGGCAGTAATCCTATTAGTGAAACACTCACAGAAATTCTGGAATTATATTAATTTATATATGCAATTCATTATTTTCACTTTTAGGCCAAATCAACAGCAGCTACAAGTAGCACAACTCGTGTGAAAACTGTATCATCTACACCTTTAAGCAAGAGAACAACTCTTTCGCCTACGTCTAGTGTTGGCTCAAGCAGACCAGCTTCTAACACAGCAGTTAAAGTTAGTTGATCTAATTAAGTTGTCTAAAGCTATTGAGCTTAATTAAAATTAAATACTTTATATGCAGTTAATAAGCTGACATCTAAATGATGTAAATTTTCTTTCGTATATCAGCTCTTTTGATGACTTTAACATTAGTATTAATACATGCATATTTTCAGTTCACTTATAAAATTACCATAAAATACTTTTAAAGTACCGATATTTTGAAAATTTCTGACCATTTATTTTGTATAGGAATTGTATTAAATGATTAATAAAATCTTAATTTAATTATGATACCAAACAAAACTTTCTGCTTCTAGAGCTAACAGGTTGTTTCCTTTAATTTTGAGATGTTTTTCAGCTATAACTTTTATATTTTTTATCATAGAAAACTATTTTGGCCACTGGAGGTAGGATTAGCTGGATAAAATGAGCTATTATATATGATACGATAAAATCTATAGGTAAACAGTTTTCATATTTCCGCTTGTCGATTTAACAGCTATTTTCTCTGACTCACTAGGTCAGTTTTGAGTTAAATGTACTGTGCAAGGAAGTAGTGTGTCGCTTGCTACATATTTTATTGTTTGTGTTGAATTTTATTTTTGTGTATAGAGCAGTTTTAACAATGTCATCAAAAAGAAAGTATGTAACTAGGAGAACAATTACAAAATTATTAAAAGATTAAACAGGAGTGAAAATCTATCGAAACTTGCTGCAGGATATGGTGTTGGAAAGTCAACCTTAAATGCTATTAAAACTATAAGAGCAAAAATCCTTTCTCATTGTTCTCATGCGGAATATAGTCCTGGCAAGCACAAACTTGAACAGCAGAAAACTCCAATGTCAAAAATGGTTTGTACTCATGGTTCATGCAAAAAAGGACACAAAACAACATTTTAACTGTTGACATTATCACATCACAGAGAAGCTAAATTTTGTTACCAAAGGATGATTTTCAAAGAAGTATGAGGTAGGTGAACAATTTCAAAAAAAGATTTAGTCTTAATATAACAGGTGAAAAGTTCTCAAATAATGATGATGCTTTCAAAATAAAATCAAAGAAAAAACTTAACCGTGAACAAGAGTATAACGTAGACGAAACGGAACTAGTTGCCATTTCTCAAAAATTACATTTCATGAGATATTGATAAAAAAGGAAATCGGCCAAGAGTAAAAAAACTAATAAGCTCTTATCCACTGGGAGGGGACAGGACTTTGAACATCCCCCAATCTGAGCCTCCATAATACAGAGAAAGCAAACATTTTGACAGATCTAATCTAAAAATGTCCGTTAACCAGCTTGTAACAATACGTCTCTTATTTTGTAATGCTCAATGTCTAAGAAACAAAATTTTGAGGCTTATGTCTGTCAAGGTTATAAGTATATGTGAACATTGGTTGACTCTTGATGACTATATCTACTTTAAAACTTATGACTATGAGTATTGTAGGGAAAACATTAAACATGGAGGTGTTGGTATTTTTGTATCTAATTATATAGCTTTCGAAATTATTGATGTGTTCTGTGTTGCAAAACATTTCAAAGTTTGTGCAATTAAGCTCAAAGATCTCAAACTGATTGTCATGTGCCTTTACAGAACCCTTGATGTTGATATAAACCTTTTTCTTCATAATATTGAAAATGTGTTATCTAAAGTATCTTGTCTTAACTGCAGAGTGGTTGCTTTTGGTGACATAAATATTGAAACCAGAGGATGTGAGTCGCAGACAAAAAGACTTCACAATACACTTAGGTCAGTTAGATTCTACTGTGCAAATTTCAAACCTACGCAAGGAAACTCTTGTATTGACAACATGATAACTAATATCTGCACACAGGAAGTTGAGGTGAAGATTCCTTTTTCTGACCACTGTTTTCTTAGAGCGAATTTAAGCCTAATGAATGTTGTAGACCATTCTTGTAGAAAGGGTAACAAAACTACTATCAGAAGCATTACTGACACAAGAATGATAGAATTTAGTCAGTGTTTATCTAATATAAACTGGAGTGGGTCCTTGATAACAAAGATGCTGAATCAAGGTTCAGCATATTTCATCACATTTCTGTTTACTGGATGGATGTCTACTTTCCAATGAGTCGTGAGTGATGTGACTCCACGTAAGCTGCAAAATAGATAGTATTCAGTGGATATCAATGCTTTGAAGAACCGAGTCTTTATTCTCTCCGACTTAATGAAAACATCAAATAGTGAGATAAGAAAGGCTAAATTATCTTAAAGCTAAAAACACTATAAGTATGTTCTAGTTGAAACCAAGAAGAAATAGAATAATACTACATTGCTATACTTCGGTAAACAAGAATACAGCAGCATGGAAAATTATTAGAAATGAAGTAAAATTCACAGAGAGACACTTAAATCTCCAAGTGTTGAAAAATTTTATAATTTTTCCACCAAAATAATACACGAAGTGCATACCAAGATACTAAAAACTGATGTATCAGACAATTAATTGTTAGATAAATATAAAAAGCCTGATGTTGGTTTTAAGTGGAAGGTGATCAATAGTTGTGACATCATTAGAGCAATGAATAAGTTTGTCATCTAAATCCAGAGATATATATATATTTCAAAGTTTTTAGTTAAGCGTATAATTCACTCTACTGCTCAGCCTCTGGCTGTATGTCTTAACACCTGTCTTGATAAGGGAAAATTTCCTCATGAACTCAAGCTACCTAAAACTGGTGCCTATTAAGAAAGGGATAGAAACACGATGGAAAGCTATCGACAGATATACCTTGTGCCTGTATTTTCAAAAAAGTTTGAACTCTGTTTAAATTTCAGTTACTGTAAGTGATTTTTTTAAATCAAATAATCTCTTTTCTTCAATTCAGTTCGCATTTAGACCTGAATTGCTGAATCAGCCAATTGACAAGCTGATTTCACACATGGCTTTGATTGTGTTGATCATGACATATTGTTGAACAAACTAGAATATTACGGGGTCACAGCCATAAATTCTTAAAATCCTACCTTACCAATCGATGGCAAAAGGTTTTTATTTGTTGATGATGTATATTCTTCAGGGACTAAAATTGAATATGGAGTACTTCAGAGTTTGGTCTCTGGTTCCTTCCTGTATTTGGTTATGATTAATGATCTGGAGGTAAATGTCTGCTCTCAGGTGGCTATGTTTGCGGATGACGTGACTTTTTTTCAATCAGACCATTGTTCCAAACCATTGCATGAATTCACTAATAGAGTCTTGAAAGAAGCTGATATCTGGTACAGTGCTAACAATTTTTTATTAAATGTTCACAAGACACAACAAATTTTGGTTACCCTAAACAAGGCTATGTATAGGGATAATGACAAACCTGTTAAACTCCGTGGCATGTATCTAGATGCAAGATTGACTTGCGTTCAACACATTGACTCTGCTTGTAAAAGATTGTCTAAAGTCCTGTACCTAATTAGACATTTAAGAAATGTTTTACTCCAAAGCTATCTGATAAATATCTATTTTGCATATTTTCATAGTATAGTGTATGGTCTCTTATTTTGGGGTAATTCAGTCAAAATTGACAGAGTATTGCCCTTGCAGAAGAAAACTATCAGATTGATCACTATTAATTCCCGTGACAAGCATTATAGGACATTATTTAAACAAGAAAACATACCAACAGTCATTAATCAATATATTTTTGAATGCCTAATGAACACAAAAGGTAAACTAGGTATTTTAAGGACTAACCACTATATGCATATCTACAAATACCCGAAAAGGCATGCACATACATAAGCCATTTGCTTGACTAAGTATAACCCAGATATCTTACCATTATGTAGGTATGTCTATGTTCAATCTGCTCCCTATAGGAGCTTATTCTGTAGGTGTTAAGAATTTTTTTTTTAATTATGTATGTCTGGATTTCAAATACTGTAATCCTTTTTATTCGTTAAATGAGTTTTTTCTAGCTGATGTCCAGGACATTGTTTTTTAGTATAAATATTGCCTTGATGTTGTTAATGTGATATTTGTATTCTATATAAAATGATATTTGTACCGATTTTTTTCAAAATTTCTTATACTGATTATATTTTCAAAATTTCTTCTACTGATTTTATCAAGTGTTAGTGAAATGTGAAGATTAATGACCCAAATATGTCTGCAAAATCATATGAAACAAATATTAAAGTTCAGAAGTAACTAGTAAAAACAAAAATAACCCTTATCCGCCATCAATAATACTTGATTTTAATCTAATAGGATTTACTGTAAGCAAAGTTTAAGCCCTACTTAAATTTAAAAATATTTTTCCAACTAACTATGGTTTAATTTCACTTTTTGACTGACAATTACAAACTTACATTTTTCTCTTTTAGGTAGTAAAAGGGAATTCAAACAAAAATTGTTTTTTACACTCTGACAATTAGGATGGTTGTCCAATTATTTAATCTTGACCATTTTTGTCAATATCTTAAGTTTTCTAAAAAAAATAGTTATTATAATGTTTCTTTTTATCTTTTCTTCCATATTAAAAATGCTTTTTATCTATTTGCACAGGCTAAGGTAAAACTCGAACACATAATTTTATATCAAATGATTTTTAGGAATCACCCAGTACAACACCAAAAACAATGAAGCCTGCTGTGAAAGGACCTAGAGCAAACACAAGCGCTGCAGGAAGCCACCGCCCATCTTCAGGAACTACATCTGGCCTTGCATCATGCAAAATTTGTTCACGTAACTTTGCTCCTGATCGTGTTAAGGCTCATGAAGAGATATGTGCAAAAACTGCAAAGAAAAAGAGAAAAGTGTTTGATCCAGTAAAGCAAAGATTAAAAGGAACCGAAGCAGAACCATATTTGAGGAAGGGAAAACCGCCACCACCACCTCCAGTAAGCAATATTCTTATATTCAATATTAGTTTACTAGCACCTTTACTAGCGTTATCTTAATTACTATTATTATAAATAGGAGAAAAATCTTGGACTCATTCTCATAATTTTTTTTCATAATAGTATTTACAATATGAAATTTAAATGATTTACACTTTTTGATTATTTTCCTTATTTACATGATGCACATTATTAAGTTTATTCATGCACATTTGATGAAACATAGAGCTGCTATTTTTACTTTCTGACATATACATAGAGTATAAAAGAGAGTTATGTGATGGAAAGGTGAATAAACGATATCAAGTTTGTTGCGAAGATATTCGTTGAGATCTGTGTGTGCCCTCTCCCCAAGTTTATAAAGGTGAACTTGATGTCTGTCTTATCGTTTAAGCAGTGCTCTACAACCCAAGCAAGTAGAGATTTAATTAAATTTGGTAAAAGGGCAATTTTTATGGGATTACAAAAAGTCATTACCAGTACCTCAAAGTTGCAAAATATCGACTCTGTAACAATTTTGATAAAATGTTGTCCAAGTGTAGCCTCTAAGAATTCAAACAAAATATATCAATCGCCATCTCTCCAAAAATGCCGGTTTGTGAGTTATAGTTAAGAAAAACAAAAATTTGGCCAATGAGCTATTATAAAAATTTTTAATTTTTTTAAATCAACTCTGAGGATTTTAAAAAATTTTAGTAAAATAAGAAGATTAAAAACCCAAACGCATATGCAAAGAAAACAATGTTATAGTTCAAAAATTTTTTTTTTGAATAACCACCATCATTAAAAACTAGATTTTAAATAAATATGATTTATGCTGAGAACTTGTTAATAGCACAATTAAAACAAGTGTACACTCTATTTAAATATTTTGTTCATCTTTGGTCCATATTTTTTTTTAACTGGCAACTACTAAACTGATCATATAGTACTTTGGTTGAATTTATTTGGCTAATAAAAAAATAATAATCTATTGCAATAATTTTGTACATAATCAACAATTTTAAATCTCATGTTTTATCTTATGAAATTTATTGAACGCTTAACAATTAGTTGTTTTTGTTATTAAATTAGAGGTTCGTTATTTGTTTAGTAATTCAACTTTATTTACATTCCTTTTTATGTTAGAATATAAAACATAATTTTTTAAATTATTTCCCAATTGTGAAAAGTTGTGTTTAAAAGCAAAACTTTTGTGCAAAGAAAATCTGAAAAGAAATTTTAAAAAACGTCTGTTCCTCTCCACCCTCTTTGAAAACAAATTTTAGTTTAGTTAGAGTTATATAAAATCTACATTACAAAATCATGATTTTAATTTAAAACTAGAAAAAATAAAAAATTTAGAATAATTTTTAATCTAATATTATAATACCTTGTATATGATTTTAGTTGAGTAAAAACAATTGGCGTCGAAAACATGAAGACTTTATTGCCAACATCAGGGCAGCCAAGGTTGCACAAGCTCACGTTGCTAAAGGAGGAAAACTATCAGATCTTCCACCGCCTCCACCGATGGACACTTCTGATTTAATTCCTTGCCCTCATTGTGGTCGAAAGTTTAATGATGCAGCAGCAGCTCGCCATATTCCATTATGTGCTACAATGCTTCATAACAAACCAAAATCGACTGCAGGGAAACCTTCTACAGTGAAACGTCGCTGAACGAGAAACTTAAAAGCTGCTTATAATTAACACAATATCGATTACTGTAATTAACAATTCATTTATTTTTTACAAAACTAGAAGTCATGGTGCTTCACAAGACTGCTGTGATTATCAAAATATAGTTATATTTGTTGAAAAGTATATTAAGAGATTTATTTATTGATATGGAGAGTGAGGCAACAAGAAGTGCCAAGTAAACATTTCTTTAAACTACGTTGCCTTGAAAGGTTGGAAGACTGTTCCTTAACTCTAAATGTAGATATTAGCAGTAATTTTTAAGTTTAGCTAACAAATTGATACTTAATAAAAATTTAACATATTAAAAAAGCCCTTTATTTACACCTTCCTCCCAAGGAAGAAATGCCTGAGAAGGTCCTATGGAGAAGGGTAGAAGACAAAACTCCAGTCTTTTAGAGGTCTTGTAAAGAGGTTAAGGTTTTGGTATATACACCAGTAAGCTAGGATCCCACACATAACCCTGACAATGCATAAAGCTCTGCACATCCCTTTCCTCCCCACCATAAATTTTTTTTAATTTTCCAAATAAGTTTTTATTCCTTAAATAAGTATTTAAAAAATACACATATTTCTACCTTATTAATTAGGAAAAATGATTTTGTTTTTAATACATTTCAAATAAATTAACAAAGAAGACTATAAAAAAGAAGACTATATTATTTGTTATAATTTTAATTGCTGAAAATTGACAATACCAATTACTAAGCACAATTACCAATGTTACTAAGGAATTGTGCTTCCCTTTTGCAATAGGTTGTGCTCTCCAGGAAACATTTAAAAGTTTCACTGAACTAAAAATAACTCAAATTTGATGTATTACGGTAAAAATTTATTCAGAAACTAAAAATTCAATTTTATTCCATTCATACAAAGAAGAATTAAACATGTTTTTAGGGCAAATTTATATTGTAAAAACCATTTCAAAAAATTGATTTTGTTGGAGGAAGTAGGAACAGATTATTTATTTATATGTTTTAAACAACAGAAAAATGCCATTCAATTGTAGTTAGTTACAATATGATCCACATAATACATAAATATGAATAGTAAGCAACACAGTTTACAATTTAAATTAATAATTTATTGCATGAAAATGATAGTTTTTCATATTGAATATATCAAGGCTTTACAGTTTATCGTTCCAATCCCAACACATCCTGCTCAACACAACAGTTCTTAGCGGTAGTTGTGAAACATAGAATTGTATACAAGCAAGTAAAGCAGGAGAATCGACCTTGGAGGTCATGATCTTGTAAATAAAATGTACATCATTTTTAGGGAATCTGTTTTCCATACTGCAAATATTCAGTTATTCAATCTGGATGACTGGCCTATCCATTTTGAAGTTTTTTAAAGAAAACTTCAAAATGATTTTGAATATGTTCTAGTCCGACTAAAACAGATGCATACTCCAGAACGTTTCTGACACAGGAGGTAGTACAAAATCAGGAGAGCTTTAGGTTAGGTTAGGTTAAATATATGAGAAGTGGACCAAAAATTCCAACTCAAGAATATGGAATGAACAAAATACAGAGTCGAAAAAATAAGCAAAAGTATTACAGATATCATTACTATCATGGAATGAATTGTCCTTGTATACGAATTTGATGGTAGAGCTATGGCACACTTCTTAGACCTTATAAAGTTCCAAAATTTGTTAGGTTCTTCTCTTGATATACAAGACATATTCATTTATACAATAGTATATTTCATCACTAGGACCAAAGTGAAGCTTTTCAATACATGCTCAAATTTAACTCAAGTAAAATGAGCGAGGATCAAAAAGCTTTTGTTGGTCCAACTGATGAACTATATTTTTCATTATACTGCAAATAATATACGAAAACAATTTCAAAAAAACTAAAATGTTATAACCTATTTACCTTCAAATCGATGGTAACAGCTGTTTTAATGGTTATTTACAATCGAGAGTATCGGTTGTTTTTAGATGCTTTACAATAAAATTGTTAATTAATTCGTATAAACGAAGTAACAGCTGATGACCTCAATCTCAACTGATGTTTTTAGATCCTAGGACTAAAAAGAACAACTTTAACATCTCAATGCATGTATTGAAAACAGCTGTTTTTGAAGCAGTATGACGAAAAGGTCTTTGTATGCTTCAACATAACATATATTTCACCTCGATTTCTGGAGAAGAGAACTTTCTGTATCTCTTATGAACCCCAATTTTTGTTGTTTGTTCAGAAGTTCTATAACCGAGTAGGTATACCGAACAGGATACCGGGAATTTACAAATTTCTGGTTTAAAATAAAGATATCTATATAAAAAAGATAGGATTTCATAATTAAAACATCTAACATTGGAGTCAATATTATAATGCAACGGTAAGCTTTGCCAGACAATTTTAGAAAAAATCTAATCAGTTCATACAGTGCTTTTAAAAATTGTATTTCCAAAAATTTTGATGGTCTTTGACTTTGGCTCTTGTGTGACTTCTAGAAGTAGGGGAATTTTCTTCATGACAATATAATCTTCCTCTGGGTTGAAAACAAATCAAAGATTACATCATTGGAATTCAATATCTTGTTCACTTGATGAAGTCTCAAAATTTGAGAAATGTTAATGAGTGTGTTTTAATGTTTTACTGTTGAGTAGATTTATATCTATCACGCATATGTAATCAAAGAAACCTCGGATATTAAAATCACCACAAATTATCATTGTGTAGTTTGGATGTATTTCTACTGAGACTCTACAACATTCAAGAATGATATGAAAACATCGTAAGGTTAAGCAGGAAGAATACAGACAGCACCGAAGACATACCTTGAAGAAAATGCCTCAACAATCCATAGATCCTCAAACACATCATTTTATGGATTCGGAAGCAGGTAGAAATCATATTTAACATGTATCTACAAGAACTCAGCGACTTCGGCTTTTCCCTGTAAGTGATTGATTTCTATCACACCTGTAAATTCTATACTAGGAACCAAGAATTTCAAATATCAGAGATGAGATACACCCACCAGGATTCTGAGAAATTTTTTACACAATTATTTATGAGGATATTAACATCGAGTCAACATTTCTTTTGTCACAACCATTTTAATAGTAAACCGTCAGTTTAAGCATAAGGTTCTTTCAAATCTATGAAGTTGATCTGTTTTTCCTTATTGATCCTGAAGGAATTTTTTTCACTTTTCTGAAAAAAATTGTAAAGTGTAGGGATTAGATATGACACAGAAGACATATGTATAGTGCTTGAAAGTGTCAGTATTTTAGATCATAAATTGTATTGATACCTTGGAATTTCCTTCATAATAAATATGAGCAATTACGAATTAAAAATCTTTTTGTTTTTTTTTTGTTTTTGACATCCATAAAATGAACATTTCTAATTCCACAACTTGCTTATATATCAAATTGTTGTACTTTTTAAACTTAAAATCTTTTAACTCATGATTAAGAAAATCAATAATTAATTTACAATCTCTAAGATAAGATCATGTACATTCATTTGAAAAGTAATATTTTTTTTATTTTCAACAATATATATATATATATATATATATATATATATATATATATATATATCTTCATCTTCAGGTTGACATGTTAAAAATTAGTCTGTAAGTGACTTTTACTTCTGAAATTTGTTTTCCAAGGTACTAATAATAGAACTATAAGCATTGTGGTCCAATTTAAAATTATTATACTCAATTAAACATAAGTTAAAATTACTCATTATATATTATTACATTATCTATTTTTTTTCTTGGATATTATATTAGTAAAGAAATTATCACAATTTTATTACGATAATTATTATTGCCAGCTGATGTTTGTAATTAGAGGAGGAAAATATTAACAACAAATGGTTGCAAATCACAGATCATCATGAACAAATGTAAGCTAAATGTTACGTTGTAGGTTTTGTAGATTATTTAGTTTTTTACTAATAACTCATAAACAGGGATTTTTAGAGAGATGGTAACAGAATATGTTAGAGGCTACATTTTAGTAATGTGTAATCAAAATTGTTACATACCAATTTAGAGAAATATGGAATTTTCTGTTTTTTATGGCAGATAACTCCAAATTTGTAGTTATCAAAAAATATTAAAAAATTCCTGAGATATGGCCAAATATTATATTATAAAATATAATATTTGTCCATATACCAAATTTTATTAAAATTAGTCTACTCATTTAGATGGCACAGACAACAAACGGAGATTATTCCCAAAACCTTTTTTTTGGACTTGGAAGACTTCAAAACAGTTATTTCTGCAAAAAACTAGACACCTTTTTTTTTGCACCATCACATAACTTTCTGTTGTCTACAAACAAGAATGTAAAAATTAAAGATGATTTGTTTTTTAAATTACTTATGAAATGTAACTTTTATTATGTGCAGTTGTTTAGCTCATAAATTTTCATCTTTCACCAAAATTTTATCAAAATGATATTAACTATTAACAATTATTCCTTTTTTTAAATGTGTTTTAAAACAAATCGATACACTTGGTTAAAGCATAACCTATATATTCTCCTAACAATCCAACAGACTCAGTACTTCCATGCATCTAAAAGTCACAGTTCAGCTATATATTACATAATGCACTCGTCATTACAGCATTCATATTAAGTACTATTTTGAAACTTGAGAAAAGATTTTAAAAGTTTTTTCAATTCTAAATAATGTTGCTATTATGTAATAATTTTCTTATTGATAAGGTACATGTTGTTGCTGAAATATCAAAATAAATTGAAAAATATATATAATTTTAATTGTTAACATATAACTGTAAAAACTTGAGAAATAGAACACCTATTTAAAATATGTTATCAGTTCTTATCAGTGTTTAACCCTATACTTCATTCGGTGAGTGTTGAGAGTGAAGCGCTGCCCATCCCCTAATTGGACAGTGGGCTCTAGCCAATACCAGGAAAGGATGTCATGTGTAATGTGCCTCCAATTCACATCATACTCCACTCGACAGCCAGTTCTCGAGTACTTTAGTTCATTCGTTGAGTTAGGAGTCATATTTTGTGTATTATAGTGTAAAATAGCCATTTTATTATTATTTTACTTGTTTTGTAAGTTTATAGCAAAGTTGTTTAGTGTATTGTAGTTTCGGTAATGTTATGTTTCCATTAACAAATTAATTATATCTGTAGAGACGCTTAATTATTTGTAAGACGCTTAGTGTATGGAGTATCTTTCACCATTGACTAAAAACAAACACGGTCAGGTCTTAAACAGTGATGAGGCAGAACTTTATAAATATTTATAAGACAGTTTTAAGTGAAAACCTGGGAATTTTGAAAGATAGTATGGTTCAAAAGGTTGCCGACACAGTGGGAGTTGGAAAAAGTAGCATATACAAATTACTTGTAAAGTACAAGAACAATCGTGATTTGGCGTAAAATTGCCTAAGAATAGAAAAAAGACGATTGTATATATGAAAAAATTGACGATTTTTCAAAATACACTATATGGTGAAAAGTGCATGATTTTTCTTTAAGAATGTACAGCCAACAGTAGACAAAGTATTGTGCGAAGTAAATGAGGACAGTGATCTGCCGAGTTTTAAGCGAATGACATGTTTCAGTGTTTTGAAGCAGTTGGGCTTTAAGTTCAGTACAAGGGGTAGAAATATGTATCTTACTGACAGGGATGATATCATTCTTTGGAGGAGAAAGTATTTAAGGGGTTAAAAAATTTCGGAAAGAAGGTCGAACAATAATATTACCAAGATGAAACTTGGGTGAAAGAAGGGCACACACGAAAACAAGTTTGGACTGATAGCCAAGTAAAAAGTAGGAAAGAAGCTTTTCTAAATAGACTTAAAACTGGTCTGAAAGATCCTTCACAAAAAGGAAAGCGTTTAATCGTTTCGCATATTGGAAATGACGGATTTGTTGGTGGGGCATCGTTGATTTTCCAGTCAAATTCATCAAACGATTATCACAAATAAATTAATGGAGAAGTGTTTTAAAACCATTTTTGAAGTGTTTTGCCAAAGCTGGAAGACCATTGCGAATAGTGATTGACAACGCACCATACCATTCAATTAAACTAGAGAATCTTCCAACAACTTCTTGGAATAAAGATAAATTAGTTTCAATGGTTAACAGAAAAGCAAATTCCTGCTGACAAGTCTCTACTGAAGAAGGAACTCCTGCAACTGGCATACAAGGAAATAACAAATATGTGATTGACGAAGAAGCCAAACTTCAGAATAAAACAGTTTTAAGGTTACCACCATACCATTGTAAACTTAATCCAATTGAGCTGATTTGGGCGCAGGTTAAAGGTCATGTGGCTGCAAATAATAAAACTTCTAAAATAAATGAAGTTAAATGCCTCTTAGATGAAGGCCTTCTGGAAGTGACAAAAGAAAAGAGAACTGGGCAAAGTGTGTCGAACATGTGAAGAAGGAAGAAAACAAATTATGGAAGCTGGATGACATAATTCAAAATATGGAAGAAGAAAATGCACAATTTATTATAAATATAGGGAATGACAGTAATGGCAGTCAGGACTCAGTAATGGCGGAAGAATTGCCCTTGAGCGAGTAAAAGAATAAAGACTGATGGGTTTCTCCGTACCACAGGTTTATGTGTCCTAGCCCTGTGGGAGCCTCTTTACCCTAAAAAGAGTGACCCCCGATAAGGTGGAAGAGATTGACGTTTCTTCGGGGGCTTTTCACTAACATTCCACCGGACATTAAAACACAACATCCCTGTCACATGCATAAGGGCCGCTTGTGAATCAGTCTGACCCTGACGTCGGTACCTTAGTGGGCAGCGCATTACTCTAAACACTGACTGAATGGACTATTGACATGCCTACTATAACGGCATCCTTTTTTAATCATTTTTTAAAATGATTCATAAAAAATATTAATATTATGCAAAACCCAACTTTATGAGACATTATTTTTCTCAGAAAGGTGCATAGAATTTATCTGTGTAATAAAAAAAAGCTATATGTAACGGTTTTGGAGTAAGTATGTTAGGAATCAAAAAATGACCTTAACATTTTACAGAAAAACCTAAATAAACCAAAACACATTTGTTAGCAGGAGATTTGTAATATAGTTGTGGATAAAAGTTGGTAAAAACAAAAATCAATCTATTAAAAATTTCATTAGTCAAAATTAATTTTTAAGTAAAAAGTGGATAGAATTTATCTGTGTAATGAAAAAAAATTGATATGTACAAAAATTGGAATTAGTATGTAGAAATAAAAAATTCTTACAAAAACTGAAGGTAAAATCCCAAATGAAAGCCTATATTTACATATATCAACATTTTTTAAATTTTTTATTTTTTATAGATATAGAAAAGTGTAACTACTATATTTGTGCAAAAGTTGTAAAAACATAATCAATTTATAAAATTTTCATTAGATAAAATTAAATTTTTGGTAAACAAATGGAAATTTGCTAAAAAGTTAGACCAAATTTGACATAATATTTGTATCTTTGTATTACATAGACCTGACACAAAATCACAGAAAAAAATAACATTCACTCAAAACAATAAACTCTAGAAACAATAACACATATTATAACTTGTATAAACAAATTATAATCACTGTACTACAACGGAAAAAGGTTGCATGGGATTTTATTTTGGACAAAAAATAGAAAAACCAAAATATAAATCTAATGCAAGGTTTGGATAAAATGTAGCTAATTTTGCTGCATGAAGCGAATCTTGTGAAATTGAACTATGACCAAGCGTAAAGGTAATTTTCACGGACTAATTTTACAAAAGAATCGAGTGTTAGCCAATTTTGAATAAAAATCTTATATTTGATAAATGAGGCGCCTAGAATCAAACCCCGCCAAATCCATAAAAATTAAAAATTGAGTTATACATCCTATCTAATAGTTTTTAACATGGCGAATTCAATGAACACTTTATTTCGTAGCAAAACCCGCCACATCTAACTGTAAAATGATGTTGAAAAAGTGGTTTAGTATCAAAGTCCGCCAAATCCTAACAGAATTATGCCATGCTTGGTTTCAAAATCCGCCACATCCCAGACAGCCAATGGGAGCGTGCGGATCAGTCATGTGACTTCCCAGCATGCTCAGTGAGTTGTTTACTTTTCTGGCACAGTCGACAGTCTCTTCTCTGTTTGGCAGGATTAAAGTGTGTTTTGAAGATTCATTTTTAGTGTTAATTTTGAAAAAACTTATCAAATTTTTACTGTGATACGGAGTTTTTTCATAATAACTTTCCCAATGGTAGGGCACTCTTTCCTCCCACCCGATAGGGTTTTTGGGTTAATAGAAAAAGATTTTAAAAATAAAGACACAATTCTGAGACCAGAACAGTATGAGGACATCCTTGCAAAACATAGTACAGTTCATAAGGTAAGGGTAACCGTACCAGTTAAAGATTGGAAAACAGAATCAGAAAAGATTCAAAAGAAACCAGGCGACTGGCACTTTTAAGTTCAACCCCTCAAAACGAATAATTTTGAAGCTAAATGAAAAGAAATCCAGTGTCTTGGTCAAGGGTGAAGTGGCTTACAGGACCGACGCCAGTAATTTTAGAGCAATTACGAAGCCAAGTCTTTCACATCAAAATATGAGGCCAAAAGATGTAAACAGGGGAGTAAATCTAAAACCTCTGAAAATAAAGGACGTTGCTAAACTGCTAACCAAGCACTTTGGAGAAGAATGGAGGAATCATGAATCCCTTCAATTTTATGTTCAACTAGAGATCAACCAAGTTGGAGACACGTCTGAACCACCTAATGAAATTGATTCTGACTACATAGTCGAAGAGGAAGAAGATGTTAATCTTGTCCTGTAGTGAAAATATTTAGCAAAAAGACATTTTTGACTAAGATTTTAACACAAAGACAAAGTTATTGTATTTTTTTATTAATAATAAATACTTTTGTAACTTTGAGAATTTTTGTTTGATATCCTTTAATGTCGTAATGTTAAGTTTTTCATTTTTTATTGTTAAATTATTCTCAATTAATTATAAAACCCCTTTGAAGCAAAAGCATTGATTTAAAATATAAGTTTCAAAACCCGCCAAATCCTCAGATCAGTATCAAAACCCGCCACATCCGAATTTCCAATTATCATTTTTCGCCGTATTTAAATATGTTACTGTTGGATTGTTTTGATACTTTGTCACTATGACACAATAAAATTAACAAAATTTTGTTGGAAAAAGTATATTTTGTATCGTTGAGGGTTCGTTTATGACAGGTTTTTGTCAATTTGTCGAAAAAGTTAGTAAATGGATTTGGCGGATTTTGATTCTAGGCATCTCAAATTATGAAAATATGAAATACTAGTGTTGAGGATGTGTATTGGTAGTACAAGTTGTATGCAATGCAAGAAAGGTGGCATTGGAAGTTAGCATTGGTACTTCATACAAAGTGACACATGCCAAAATATAATTGAAGTAAAAAATATATTTTCAAAATTGGTCAAAAACCAAAAATCTTGATACTTTCAAAATAAGCACAAGAAAATAAGAATAAAATGTTCTCAATAATTTTTGGGGAAAATAAATATTGTAATATAATAATATAAATTATAATTTCAAAATAGTATAAAATTTGAATAAAAAAGAATTTGAACATAGTAGTGTTGTATACAATTAGCTAATATATTAAAGTTATAAAGGAAAATAGAAATTTTTTTTTTTTTTAATGTAATTATGCAAGTTATGGTTTTAACACCTTAGTGAGAAAATGGAATAAAAATATAAAGATAAAATTAATAAATAATGCTTAAAATCATATAACGAATAGATACTGTAAATCTCAGGGTGGTCAGTTGATTAAGAAACATGTTTTGAGAAGGTGTGAAAATAAGTGTGTATAAGTGTAGTGTAACAATGGAAAGTCGGACAATCTTTCTGTCACGGTTATCGGACTTATATGCTGTGTGCAGAAAAAGTGTGAAGTTTCAAGATGAAAACTCAAAAGGTGTAAAAATTAAAATTTGCAAATTACGTAAGAACGGGTGAACGATAATCAACACTCAAAGTTCCAGGACAAGCTCTGGCTGAGTAGAATAAAATGACTGCATCAAAAATGAGAAAAATCCCATGGGAAACATTAAAAACAGTTTAAAGAAAAGACAAATGGATTTCTACAGTAACAAATTGCAGGCTACAAAGAGTAAAACTTTAAGAAATTAAGACGTCATAGAGGGCGGAGATATGTTGCCAACTAGTAACTCTACTAGCAAAAATGAATAATTACAATAAAATTAACAAACTAAAGAATACAAAGGTGAAAATTAATGTAAATATTTCAAGGACAAATAGTTAACAGCACTAGCACCCATAATTAGTTACCAACACACATAATTAATTAACAGCACAATAAAAATAATAAGACAAAAAGGAATAATTCCCAGAAGGGAGAAAAATTGGTAATAGAATAACGGTATTTTCGGCTATAAATACAGCCACTTTGCCTCTCACAGGGGACTCGTAAAAAAAATTCTGAAAACTAATTGTAAGGAGTTACTATGCCCGAATGACTCTTAAAAAATTTTGTGAAAAAAGTTGTAAGGGGTTACTATGCCAGAACAAGTAGAAATTCTGAAATAAATAAAAAGGAAAGTATAATTAGGGTTGTTTAGATAAAAAAAAATGATTATTAAAAGTAAAATGTGGTAAAATTAAAATCTGTGCAGTGAAGTGGGTTAGTTAATGCTGGTGAAATTAAAAAGAATGATATCCAAAAGTGTTACACTATGCTAACTGATAAAAAGCCAACGCATCTGTCAACTCTAATCAACTAAGGAATCCATGGATCCAAGATAGGATAAACAACAACACAGACACCAGAAGCCAAATCATTCCAGGAGTGGTCAACGTTTGATAATTAAAAAAATTTACTAGAATTCAAAGTGTTATGGTTTATAAAGTAAAGTTGAAGTGAAAATAAAAATCAACTAATTTTCTTGGGATAATTTTTAATTTAATTTTGTATTGTAATAGTAAGATTTTTATTAAATATCAATTCTGTATGTGGATTATTCTGTTAAATTGTAATATAACTCATTAAAAACTTATAAATTTTTTTATTGTTGTATAAATATAATTAAGATTTGACAATCTGCAAATAACTAAAATGATTTAAGGTAAAAATATTGTTTTTTATGTCAAACATGTTTATAAAAAGATTGCTTGATTTTTTGTATAATTCAAAATAATAGCATAATAAATTGGTCTTATTTTAAATTTGAAATCCACATACTTATCATATGTTTTCAAGTTGCAACTAAGGTAAAATATAGTGTGTTACGAAAAGTATTCTCAAGAACTTACTCCTGAGTGAATGAAAAAATTTCCAAATTACTCGTGGTCTCCCTAAACAAAAGGGAATAATTTAAATATAATAACTGGAAGGATTTAAAAAATAGGGGGGTACTAGCAGTTTGAGGAAACTCAAACTGTTGAAGGAATTGAACAATCCAGGCCAGAAAAAGAAGTCAAAACTTCCAGTGGATTGTGCAATTCGTTCTGTATTCGCTTGAACAGATCCTGTAATAACAAATTACAAGGTCTAGGATATGTGTATGTTAAGAAAAAAAGAGGGGGACTCGTACAATTCAACTCAGAAAACAGAGCTGATTTTTCTCGTTGTAGTATATAGCAAAATAAATTCACAATAACAGAAATAAATCTAGCCACGCACAGAACACTATTGACTAAGCACTTATTTAGGATACACAACAAGCCAATACAACGGCAATATCAAGTTCAGAAAGCATAATCTAAAATTAGGTTTATGACGTAATGAGTATTACCAACTGAAAGATCTAAATTTAATTTTCCTAATAGAGTGAAGAACGGTTACAAAATATCAATGTAAATAATCAATATTTCATATTTAGTAACCGAATCAAAAAGAAAATAAGACTGCTTCAGTTTGGTTACTACTCGGTAGAATGTAATAAATCTCAAAAACTATTACAGATAGCATAATTTGGAATACGTAGTTCAAAAGAGAAACAAAAATACTATAAAATATTGTCAACCTTGTGTTATTTGGACAAGAATGACCATTTACAAAAATTATATGATGAAATAGTTCACATTTTCTTATGTTTCAAAGAACCGTGAATGTGCTGTATTCTCGCGGCAAAACAGTCCAGCTTGATCAAATATTGAAACATTAGCTTTACAATGATATATTACGCATTACAAGGCTCAAAGTTGAATTTTTTTAATGTGATTTTTAGCGTGTGAAAAGTGTTAACATTCACGATTTTGATTAAATTTTAGAGATTAAAAACTATAACTGAAAGATTTTGAAGCACAGATCGAAACAGGAAGATTTGATCTATAGAAAATTGTTATTGTAAATTTGTTAGACAGAAATCTGGATTTGTAAAAATTAGAGAAAAATGGTAATTTCTGTTTTACAACTGCACAGTTATTTCTTTGCTAGTTTACATCAAAATATACCAACTTTAACAATTAATTAAATATTATTTATAACGTTTTATGATATTTTTGTTAGCATGATTATACATCTATGGGACATTAGCTTTCCAACAGTAATTTATTTATTGCGCTAGGATGATCCTAAGTGGGCGAAATGTTGAATTTAAAAAATAGTGTTTTTTTAGTAGTTTACCGCTAGCACACTGCGTTCATCGACTCAAATGATTCGTAAACCACTTCAAGGGTTAAATCCTAAACAAATTTGTCACTAACAATAGACATATCACTGAAATTAAAATTAAACATGCAAATACGTAAGACCTTGACACCACTTCTTTCTCCATCTGAAGCAATCCCTAGCCGGCCAGTGCTATGACGATGTCAAAGTTGCTGTGTGACAGTAGTTACTATCACAGGCTGCACTATTGTATAAAGAGAGTACAGAAAAGCTAATAACCTGATGTGACAAGTATCTAAATATTGGTGGATATTATGTAGAAAAGCAGTTTAATGTATACCCTTTGTTGAAAAAATAAAATTACCCAAAATGGTACTTACTTTTGGACATGCCTTATTTTATATATATATATATATATATATATATATATTCTCTTTTTATATTAGTGGCATTTCTGTATTATGGTATCTTCATTATCAGGACCTGTATCAACAACCTGCACCCCCCCTCTCTCTCTCTCTCTCTCTCTCTCTCTCTCTCTCTCTCTCTTTCTCTCTCTCGTGTGAACAGTTAGTAGGCCTATGTTTAGATTCTGTATGGATAAGAGACACATGGTTACCTTGGAAAGAGTTCCTTGGTATTACCTAGTAATATACAAATACAAAAACACAATAAAACACTAAATATCTGATATATTTCCTAAACACTGTTCACTTTCTCAATCTATAAAGATTATAAAAAGAAGATTATGAACAGTGTTTATGAAATATTTCAGAACTTTTAAGCTTTATTGTGTGTTTTCTATCTTGTACTACTAGGTAATACCAAGTTAAGCCTGTGTCTCCTATTCATACAAAATCGAAGCTTAACGTCCTAATAAACTCTTATCGTCCACGAGAGAAAGAGAGAGGGAGTACAGGTTGTTTGATACATCCACAAATGATGTCCTCATAATGAGGATACTAAAACACAGAAATACCATTAAAAAAGAGAATAAAGAGGTTTGTAAATGGTATTTATAAACAACACAATTCTTGAATGAAGTCTGAATCATTCTTACATACTTTAATTCCATTGAGTACTTCTGATTCATTCATTTAAGACACTTGTTATGGAATGATTTAATTATGAAAAATATAAATGTCATTAATAAATATTGCTGTCTTGGAAAAATTGATCCTCCTTTTTTTTACTTTGTCCCCTACCTCTGAAACATAAATAATAACCAAACTGATATTATATATTTTTATTATATATTATATTGTTAAAGATATAATCCAAAAGTCACATCGTCTATAACTTTAAATATATAAATAAACACACAACTGATAATAATAAACCAATTAATGCATTGACTAAAATTAATAAAACATGTACACAATATATAGAATGGCCTTTAACTTTGTTGTTAATTAAGATAGCTAAACATGATTTGTGACAATCTTCTCAATCGGCTGTTTCTATGAGCCCATATTTTTCAATTTTGGATTTCAGAAGATGGGAGGGCAAGGGTAAGTGAAAAATTAAATATAGCTTATATGGTCATGTAATTGATACATCATTTTAAAGGACTCAATGATAAAAGAAAAATTATATGAAAACAAATTTTTATGAACCAGTTACTAAAAGGGTAGACATAAACATGATTAATTTAGTTAAAAGAATATTGTGTCACCCCACTTTATTGTTCCTATATTTGAGAATCTTCTCAGGTAAGGGTACTTACTACTAAAAACCTTTCTATGTTGAAACTGAAAACATCAGACTTTGAAAAACTCTAAATAAAATATTGATTATGCAACTAATATTACCATCCAATTATATACCACCATACAATGGATACAACATAAATTGTAGAAACGTAACATACGTTTCCATAATTTTCTGATAGCTTTATCTTTAACAAAATGCAAAAAGAATTCACGTGAACATGAGTTTCCATAATTAGGTATTTGGCATTTTGTGTTCAAACGAGATATTTAACACAACTGTGGAAACAAAATGCTAGCCATACTAGAGAGTGCTCTTGGCAGATTGTCGAGCAAATTGTCCATTGTTGGCATTGTGCAACCCGTCCTTTCCTACCAAACCTTTAACTCATGTCACTCAGACACCATGCGACTGAAGACTGATTTCCTCAATTTTTGACTAGTCTCATCACTGATATTTGATTAAAATCATTAAACATAAGTAAGTACTAGATTAATTACTTAAGTTCAGACGATAATCTTTCCTTTATTATTTTGTTTCATAGTTTTAAATCCAATTTAATTAAAGTTGTAGTTAGAGATATTCTTTAGTTTTAATTCAAATTAACTGACTATGTACCACTTGAGAATGTTTGAAGATGGAGAGAGTGACCATCTGTTTTAAGTAAACCTAACTGCAGTTAGAAGCTGGAGCAGCTGGGCTGGTAATTAATGTGAATAGAGTAGAGTCTCGCAAACTCGGCACTCGATAACCCGGCACTCCGGATTACTCGGCGACCCGAAGGGAAAAAAATATATTGCTAAAACAGCGATGTTCGTAAAAGTTCGGCAGATCCCAAAGCGGGCGTTAACTTCGATCGCTCGAATTGTTGATGGTACTTTTCCCACGTTAAACTCGTCACAAAGCTTTTTTACAGATTCCCCTCTGTCAAGTCTTTTTAACACATTTAACCGCATCTCAAACGAAACCAACACACGCTTCCGTTTTCGCAACTCGCTCATTTTTATTTACTGTATATACTGTGCGTAGATCATAACCAGTCAAAGAAAACTGAAAAGAAATGTTATATATTCCATAATATATACTAAATTGATTTGTGGGAAAAAAAGCGGCCCATCAAACGTTTTTGCATGTGTATGTCTGCTATACCGACAGGTGCTAATGCCGCTGTGTTTTTACGCCGCCCACAATGGGATACTGCTATCGACAAAGTCGTTTGATATCGCCGCCGCTTTGGTGTTTCATTTACAATTTATTTTTTGCCCTTATTCCCGATAACCCGGAATTTCACAAACTCAGCACACTTCCGGTCTACATTACGCTGAGTTTGCGGGAATCTACTGTACCATGCATGGTAGACACAGAAAACTAACAAGGTTCAGAATTACTAAGAAAACATTTCACTTGAGACACTATTATTTATTTACACATTGAGATCCAAATTCGCTGAACAATGAAGACGGGAATGAAACTATTAATTTAAATGCATTTTGCACTGACGATATTTAGAAACGATTACATTCTAAAATAGCATGGAAAGCCGTCTTTAGTTTGTCTAAATAGTTAATGGCCGACTAGCAACTTATCAAAGTGAAAGAGAAAGCTACAATCGCACTCAAGCAATCAGTAAACTTGACTGTTTAAGTAGCTGAACGCTACTGCACTCTAGTAGAGGGATTTAGAGTTCCATCATGTAAAAATTTCTAAGTAGATGTAGAATAAATTTTTGTATGGCAAAATGTGGCTATTTCATGGAAACAATACATATTTATCATCAAAACCCTATTGAACCGTCCTTTAGATGATAAAAATTTTAATAAAATGTTCATAATATGATTAATTAATTTAGACAACTAAAACACTTCAAATAACCAATATAAATATGAGGTAGATAGCATTAGCTAAAATTTAAATTTCAGAAAATCGCTAATAGAGATAAATATAAGTCCAACTTTATATTTATAGATACATATTTGTAAAATTTAAATTAAATTTTATTTCTCAATGTTAGAATCTGAAAATATTGAATTTTTGATAATTAAATTTGTCTTTTTCAGCAATTCTTTAAATTGAATGAACAATTTTATATATTATTAATATGGTTTAATCGGACATTTACCATCATTTGTGTATTTAAAAACTAATACAAGACGTTTCGAAACTTTATTTAATCAACTCTCGTCATCATTTGATAAAACTAGAGTATACAAACAATTGTTTACCAATTTTTATGTAGTGCAGTCCTTTGTCTGGTGGTTTTTCTGACCACACTTGTATTTAGTCTTATTGTTGACTGTTCAAGTCTGGCTTTAGAACTGGATTCTTTTTCATAGGTTATAGTTTTAGTTTTCAACATGGCTCTAGACTACATTAGGTTATGTTGGTGTTTTTCACTTATTGTAAGCTCTAGTTTAATCAAATGATAATGAGAGTCGAGTTATACTCTCAAAACGTCATGTACAGTAAGTAGAACCTCTGTTAACCGGCCTCGGATTAACCGGCCTATATCGTAGTGTACTGGTTGGATGAGAGTTTCCGAAAACAAATTGTAATTGAAACACCAAAGCGGCGGCGATATCAAACGACTTTGTCGATAGCGGTATCCCATTGTCAGCGGTATAAAAACACCGCGGCACCAAAGCAGCGGCGAGTCAAACGATTTTGTCGATAGCGGTATCCTATTGTTGACGGCATAAAAACACCGCGGCATTGGCACCCGTCGGTATAGCAGACATACACCCACAAAAACGTTTGATGGGCCGCTTTTTTCCATGAATCATTTTAGTATACATTATGGAAAATATAACATTTCTTTTCAGTTTTCGGAAGCGTGTGTTGGTTTCTTTTGAGACCCGGTTAAATGTGTCAAAAGACTTGACAGAGGGGAATCTGTAAAAAAGCTTTGTAGTGTTTAATTTTTTCATGTTTGGTGTATAATATACATAACATAATATATACGATACATTTATATACAATAAAATGAGTTGCAATAACATCTTAATTGCATAATTCTTAGTGCTACCTGATTAAATAAGCTTTCTTTTAACGAAAACCGATTTTTCACGGGAACCTCGGATTAAGCGGCCAAACGGGCAACCGGCCCGGTTAAGAGGGGTTCTACTGTATTAGTTTTAAATATACAATTAATGGACAAATATATGATTAAATGACATTAATAATATAAACACACCATTATCAAATAACTTTTTAAACCAGAATATAATCTACATACATGTCATTCCCATAACTGTCCTAGAGGTGATGTTTTTGCCTCTTTTACAACCTCAAGTACTTTTTCTAACAGCTCTTTATGTAGTATTTCTATATCCTTATCAGCATCTATGACCTGTTATACAAATATATTGACAAATTCAATAAACATATAGTAATCATACAAAAGGATTATTTATCTAAAAGAAGTACAAGTACAATAATTTTATTTTAAACTTCTAATTAACTTCAAGTATAATTAATTAGCTTTTAATATTTATTAAATACTTTATAAAGTGGAGTCACATCTTGATTGTTTGTTAATCAATTGGGTCTTGCTCAGTATCCAAAGTTGGGTATGTTTGTTTAAAACTATTGTTACACAAGTTTTGTGAACCTTGTAATTGTGTATATCACAACTTTCTTGAAGTCTACTATGCCCTAATGAGCCTCATAAATGAAAGTGTTATATATTATATTAAACAGTGTCCACTCACTTTGCTCATATAAATGACTTGACCCTAGTAAACCTCAAAGATGTACTTATATGAAGAAGCATCACTATATGCTCATGTATAGTATTCGGCCCTACTGGATCTTGTAACTATATAAATATTACATTTTCTCTGGGGTCAGGGTTCAAAATTACATATATGACAATAACTTCGTATAGAGGTTCGGTGGTACTATTACACGCAGAATGGAAATCCACACTTTTTCATCTAATTTAGTGTGTTATAAGTTGAATGGAAATGAACACAATGGCCGCTATTATGACTTTTTTATTAGATTTTTCTGAATTTGGATAGTGTTCTATATGAACAAAGAATAGTCCCATATACAATATTTCATGTTTTTATCTTCATTTTTGTAGCCACTATGATGCTTACATACAAGCGTCAATGGCGACGAACAGACTACATGTCAAAAATAACTTTTTTGGTTTCCTGAACCAATGAAAATTAAATATCAGTCAAAAAATGGAGGCCAAATTGTTTAAGTAGCAAACTTACCCTATACTTTATACATTTAATAAGTAAAAATTAATGGTACAAAAACATTACATAAGCTTTCTCACTCACCCATCGCAAAAACAAAATAAAAACCAATCAAATATATCAGTTTGGTAGTTGTCAGTCAAAAAGTGAAAATGAACCATAAATGTCAATTTTTGAAAACAATATTTATTTATTTCTTTTTAGATAAAATATTTATACATTTAAATAGAGCATAAACTTTGCTTTGCTTCTAAATAAATGTATACACAAAATGTTGAAATCATAAATAAAAATCAAAGTGGAATTCTTCATGTATATCCATTTTGAGATTCCATGCATCAAAAAGAAGTTTTTTTCTTATGACTCAGGTCTGTCTGCCATCCATGCACTACATCCCAAATCAATAAATTGATTTTAATTAAAAAAATTAATGTCAGTATATTTTGTCCAGATCTTGATGATTTTATTTCTTGAATAACTCAAAAATTGGAGGAATTTCTACAAAATTAAACAAAACCGATTTATTTCAAAATTGGTTTTAATAATTATGATAAAATTTATCTCCTAAATTCCCAAACAAAACATATCAGTCATCATCTCCTTCAAAAATGATAGAAATGAAATTATCAATCAAATGATAAAAATGAACTACGGACATAGTTTTAGAAGCTCGAATATATCAAAATTGGCCAAAACAAATTCTATCAAATTAAAGGTTGTGATATATAGAATGTCAAATGACTCAGGTTAATGTTTTTTTGTCATATTTACTTGAGAATTATTTTCGATACTAAGCGGAGGAGATATATAGGAAACATCAAAGCATTAGAAGCACTTGGCTCTGGAAGCTTGTAGCAAAAAGAATAAGATAATTAACAAGAAGATTAAGATTATATGAACCATAAAACTTTCTGTTACATCCATATTGGTTTGTGTCACAAACCTTCACAATCACTCAAATTTTATCTATATCTCTTATTACTAGTTCACGATTCAGTTTAACTTTTAAACTGACAACTCGCAACCATGGCATTTTTGTTGCACAGTTTGTTGATATAAATAAGCTCACTATATCAATGTAAATTTATAAGAATATAATATATTATTGAAATGTTAATAATTACCTGCCATGTACTGTCTTTGAGTTGATTGAATATGGGAACAACTTTTTCTTGGAAAGTATTGCACTCATACCTTTCATTACCAAAGCCTGCTCTGATAGTTGCTAATTTGTTATTTAATTGTAATAAGAATACAATATCAGGCTTTAATAATCCTTCATCAGGTGCTTTACACCACTTAGTGTCCATACCCTAGAAATGTGAAACAAAATTAAATTAAAATATGAACTTAACCTCAACATGTATCTTCAGTTTTTACATATTACCTACTATTTAATGATACTACAAAAAAACAAATGTCTCCAATGTCTTCTAGGATACAGTATTAGAGCTATAGTAATTTATAAGTGATGAGTAAATTTGGTCATGGCATGTCTAACTTGCTGCGATTTGGACTTGTGACTTCCAAGTAGTACAGGTTCCAACATGGCTGTTAACAATGGGGATTTTCTGGGAATACACAAGTTCTCCAGCATAGAGTTAGGATTTGAAGCAGCAAAAAAACAAAAAATTTATATTTATACTACTGGCAAACTGCACAAAAAGTTAATAATTTTGTACTGTTAAATAAGTGTATCTGATTTTCGTCTTTACATAACACGCAATGTGCTAGTGACAAAGACACAGCCTTAATGGACTTCATAGTTCTTCATAATGAAATATAGGATAACCTTTTTTAAGGTAACTTGAAACGAATGAATCTGATATTTTTGTCTTTGAAAACTGCTTCCACTCATTTTGTTCCTGTTGGTGATTTAACACTATTTATAATTGTAACCTTTCACTAATCGTGGAATTATAAGAATTTAGATTTACTTATTTTTTTACTAAATTTATATTTAAAACATTATGAAAATTTATTGGGCGCCATTCTATGAGATTAAGCATAGACACTTGTAATTGTAATAAAAATAAACTGCTCAGGATCGTGAAACTTCCAGGGAAATGTACTTTAGTCACAAATAACTGCAGATCTCTTTGGAAATACCAGTTTTAATAATTTGGTATTATTATCCCTAAATGCACATTTATCTGAATACTGATATTTTCCTTAACATCTAACATACATAATTAAATATTGAAATATAATGGAGGCGCCCCTGAAGAAAAAAAAAACACATATATACCAATTATTAAGACGTTCCTTTTATTAGGCCTGGGTTTTTTATTTTCAATAAAGTCAATGGTTCAGTTTTACTAGATTCTCTTTAATTTTTATTTTATAATCATATATAAACTGGATTACAGCATTTCCCTAATACTCAATACAATTTTATTTATCATTACTCAATATTCATTATACGTAAACAATTAATACTTATATGTATTATCGTTACAATTTTGATCCTATCTCTCCTATGTTCTTTAAATAAATATAAAATCTATAACATGAATTATAATCCAGAATGGTTCCAACCGTTATGATTCTACTGTTTATACTTTTAGTATTAAACAATTACAAGTTTTCCAATTCACAATGATTTGTTCACCTTTCTTACAAAGTTCTTCCAATATTACTCTCTAAAACCATCAGGCTCTCTCTACTCTTACTTGCCAGGTATGACTTTCTTCCGAATACCACTCAAGCAGCGATTCCTCCTGTGATCCAAAGACCCTGTCTCCTTTCACCTAAGAGCTATAGCTCCCTCTTGTTTGTAATGTACACTGCTTTTACAAGGTAAGCATTTCATCATAATTAAGGTTCCACTTTTGTCTTTCGCAACAGTTGATCTCTATTCTAACTTCAATATTATTTTTATTTATCTATCTTCTAACTAAAAATATCTCAATTCCTAAGATAATCCTTAAATACAATGGATTAAATGACATAGAAATGGATAATTTAAATAATCTAAGTCTTTTCTTGTCTTTAAACAATTTATAATGTTTTATTTTGTCCATATATTGGCAACTGTTTATCACTTCCATAAAGGGCAACACAAAAGTTATTTAAATGTTTCCACAACTATAGAAATATTAATTAATTGTAAAATATATTCTGACTTTCTCAAATCTAATATGTGTAATGAGTTTGTTAAATTACATTTTTTTTTAGAATAAGTTTATTTTTTGTATAAATTATTTTTCAAAGAAATATAATGTACATATATCTAACGTAAGCACCTATACCAGGAGGCAAATCATTGAATTTAAGTATATTCTAACTTAAAACTTGTTAGTTTTGGCTCTTTCGCTCATTATAAATTGTACATACCTTGTACATACTATAAATTCTGCCCATTTTGCTCCTTTTATAATCTGAAATTCTTCTTTCCAATGATATAAAGATCATCAAATAAATAGAAATATTACTAATCAATATTTAACATTTCATGAACATGTCAAAAAGAAAATGGGAGTGGTTAATCTCAGTTACAACTTCATAGAATGTATATATTTCAAAAACTATGACAGCTACTATAATTTGGAATACATAGTTCAAAAAAGAAAGAAAAATACTATAAAAATATTGTCAACTTTTTGTATTTGGATAAGTATTAATATTTACAAAAACTATATGAACAAGGAGGTCAAATTTTCTATTTTTGCAACATTCCGTCACATCGAATTATTACATTTTTACATTTCGTCATATGACATTTATATAACTATGACAGGTTGTGAAACATGACCTTTACAATGATATATAAATTATTCTGATACAATCTTTTTTACTAGTTGAACTGAACAAAATCTGACTTTTAGAGTGAAAAATCTTCTTATGAATTCTTGATTTTGTTTAATTTTTATAGATCCTAAACTATAACATTTATAACGATTTAGAAAGTACAGATCGAAAAATTAAGAAATCTTCTATATAATATTGTTACTGTAGATTAGTTGAACAGAAATATGGACTTGTGTAAATTAAACGAAGAATGATGTAATTTTATATTTTACTGCACAAATCTTGTGGCATTACGAAATACATAAATTTTACCAATTATTACTTAAATATTATTTATAATGTTTTTGGACTTTTAGTTGCATGAATATTAATATTTGGAAGATTAACTTTACAATGGTATATAAATTATTGCGGAATAATGATTTTTAGTAAGGTAAATGTTGAATTTTAAAAAAAAGTGATTACCGTTGCAACAGGACAGGAGTTTGTGTACCACTGCGGCATACAAACAGTTAGAGGGTTAATCAATAACTGTCCTATAGTATTTCTAGAGTACAAGTCTTTTTATAGTATAGCTGTTTCATATATTTTAATTTAGATATCTTCTGATAATTATAGTTAAATGAAACATAACATGAAACTGAATTATGAAAATAATTAACTGTTAGTAGTAGAATAATCAAAGTTATTGTCTCAAGATATAATGAAAGAAGATTTTTTTCATTTTAAAAGAAATTTTTCGACATTTATCTCTAGATATTGGTTGCTTCCATTATCCTCCTACGAAATGTAGTTTATTATACATCAAACATGAAAAAATTAAACACTATAAAGCTTTTTTACAGATTCCCCTCTGTCAAGTCTTTTGACACATTTAACCGCGTCTCAAACGAAACCAACACACGTGTGATAATTTAAAAAAGAGATGATGTTATTATTTAATGTAATTAATTTGTTAATTTGCTCGACTATAGGGCGCCAGGTTTGCTTTAGCATACCAATTTAGAAAAAAGAATGAATTTAATTATTTATAAGATCTCTGGGGTCGTAAGCTCTTTTTACAGTGTACTCACAGTGATTCTGGGTTTCAAAAATGAAAACACTTGTCTCTGAAATATTACATAAAAATTTATTAAACATAAAACACATTAGATTCATGTAACAGAAATAAAAAAAAGAAATTTTATATAAGACATCTTACATCCTATCAATATTACTATCATTTGAAAAAGAATCTAATCAAATTATATTAATAACTTTAAGTTATTTAGTTGCAACTCCAAAAATTAATGAAAAAGGATTTTACTTTACTTCTCATAGCAAATATTTTAATTATAAAAAATATAATTTTTACTGAAATTGAGAATTAGTTTTATTAATAAAACAAATAACTTTATTTGATCATATTATTTTACTTAAAGACTCCTCAACAAACACATTAAATCTTATTAATGAAATACATAATTTTATGATATCAATTATATATCTTGAAAGTATATAAAAAAGTCTAAATTGTTCAAAGTACATATATATGGTTAAATAATGAAAGTCTAAACGTGTTATACCAAATCACGTTATGTTCTTTATAAAAGAAAACACTTTTCCTCGAAGGATGATTCGTGTCTTTCCATGTGACTGCGTGCTAATTTTAGAGATGCTTTGTCCACTATCAACGAATTGTCTTTTGTTCATCGCTCACGAGATTTATTTTGTTGTACATGTATTACAACCAATTATTAATGTCTTATGCTAACTTTAATTGTTCCATATATCTTATAGAAGAGTTCTTTGTCGAGAATTCGAAAATCACGTGGCAGCGATTGCACAACATAATTAAAAATTGCAAGTTATTACGCCTTTTCATTTAAAAGTTTATTTATTGAAAACAATATTGTCTTAGCACTTTTGAAATTGTTAATACACCATGTCTTTCACAAATTTAACTTCTGAACACATTTTTTAATGTTCTAACAGAAACTCGGAGAACTGCCATTCATAGGTCTTAGAGCAACTAGCCCCAAACGAAGACTGATCTAAGCACGAGATTTTTCTCTCTTCCGCAAGAGAGCTGTTCCGGTAAACGTTACCAAAGTTCAACATACTCCCCACATAACACAAAATTTTACATATTCTATTTATAAAAAACAAACTATACTAAAATTGACATTATTACATATTTGGTTTTCTTGAAAATCTATTTTTCTTTTATTTATGAAGTTATTGAATAAAATTATGATTTGAACAGCCTGTTTTCGGCGCTAAACCGCGGATTTTAAATCTATTACAAATTATGATTTTTCACATCACCACAAAACCCCACAAAAGATTTGTATTACAATACAAGTATTGTACTATAAATCTTTTCTATATATATAAACTCAATTCGAAAGAAAAACCCAAAATGTGAAAAATTTTTCAATAGATTTTCAAGATTCCTTATTTCAGCAGTTAAGGACCTCATAAAGAAAATAAGTATCACTAGTATACCTAATTTAAGAAAGATTCTCTTTTTACATAAAAACTAAAAAATCTATTTGCTAAAATCCTATTTCACTATCTCAATTTATTTGAGTCATCATAACTCATAAATATTAAAATATACGAATCAATTAGTGCTAAGCCTTATCTCTATTTATCCAATAAAACCCATCATCAGTTTCCTTTCCAACCTCGTTGGCGGAAACTTTCCATCAACATTTTTTTGTTGACAGGATCCCGTCACTCAAAGCTTATCTCCCAGACAGCCGTCTATATACTTTTTTTTACGTCTCATCCTCTTTGCCAAGACGACATTTCTACATCCTTTGAAAATCTACCTTTGACTCTAGATATTCATCTGAATCATTTTTTAATTAAACACAATTACAATTTAAAACCTCTCATTTTTAATTAATATTTTTACGAAATTATTTACTTATTACTCAACATTACTTCAATTCACCTTAAACTTTTCAATTATCATCTTATATTATTACTCATTTTAATTTAAACCCAATAACTATTTATTCTTTATCAATTCTCAATTACTCTTTGTCTTGCTGGGATAACATGTTAACTACTGATTTTACAATTACCAAAAACTCCTCTCTTCAACTAAAATTCAAAAATATAACATCATTATTATCAAAAAGAAATATAATTACTTACAAAACTCATCTATTTATTTAAAAATTACCTCTTTAGAACTGTATTGTCTCTCAGTATCCTATCTTAAAATTATTTCCATCTTATCTTTCATATTTTAATAATTCAAGTTGCATTAATCCCCAAACAAATTCTTCATAATAAAAAACTCCTTATTATTTACCTATATTCTTTCATAAATAATCTCCTTATTTCAACGTAGCTTCCTTTAAAAATCATAATAATCGTCGTTTATCCGCAGAATTCCTCAAATCTCCTCTTGTTTCATTAAAATCGTCGCATATTTCCTTTATTTCATTAAAATCGTCGTATATTTCCTTTATTTCATCGCAGTACTCAAAAAACCTCTTAAAAACTAAAAATTTACCATTAATGCAACCTAACTACCTTTTTTATAAAAGTTTATTAACAGAACAACTTCATTTTAAATACCACTTTACTCAACAATTCTGTAAACTCATCATCTTCATATAAAAACTCAAAAATTCTTTCATTTAAATTACTTCATTAAAATCTCCTTTGTCATCAATCACTTAAATACAAAAAACTTATAAAAAATAAAAAATTATCATTGCTTTCCCAGCTAACACCGTATTTCATCAAAATCTTTAGACACCTTTATCAAATAACTTCTCAACATCATTTATTATTTCAAATTCCATTATTATTTATTTAAAAAACACTACTTATTTATCCTTTCTATAAAATTCATTAAAATCTCTCTACTTATTATTAATTTATTACTCCTTCCTTTAAGAAACAGAAACTTAGCCTCCTTTACTCACTATTTAACATCAAAAACTTAAAAACTTTATTATTATCTGTCTTGGCAAAACTCACATAAATTCTCAAACTTTACACAACTATTCTTCATATTTTCAAACCATAAATCACTTAAAACTAACAATTTTTTATCTCATATTATCTAATAATCCTTAATATTTATCAATGTCAAACATACAACTTATCGTTTTACAATTTAACATCTAATTACCTATTCTAATCAGTTAATCAATATTTTTACAGTTTTATAAAACTCTTCGTTTCATTTCATGAAAAAAAACTCTCCTTCCTGTCACGTCCGATTTATTTCTAGGCTTTGTTTCTTAACAAACCCCCTCCTTTCACCATGTAAGCATTGTCCTACTGTCCCTTGACGACTTCCCTCAACATCTGTTTTTACTTGTTAGAGTAGACTCAAAAAAAAACTTTTTCTATATCTATGAAAGTTTATGACACTTACAAACATAAGTCATTGTTTATGTTTTTTGCCCAAAATTACATGTGACAGAACTCTAAACAACTACGTTGGATTTTTTGATAAGTTTTCCAATTAACTCGAAATCACTACCTTCTAGAAATGATATCTTAGGCCTTGATCATATCACTTCTCGAACATAGCTACATCCTGCCTCGAAAAACAGTTCGCCCACCAAACTTTATATTTTTATAATATACTCAAGAACTCTATGTTCTCTCTTAAACTCCTTCTACTAAACTTCTGTATTTCTGAATACAAAATAAGAACTCTTTGTTCTTTAAACTTCTCAAAATTGTCAAATTTTTTAACTATATTTCATTTACATAAGTCGTATGACAAATTTTTTGTTTTTTGTTTTTTGTTTATTTTTTATTTTATTTTTCAAAACTCGACCGGGCTTTATCATAGTCACAGTAATTGAATTATACTCCTCTATTCTGATGATAAAACCCTGTCGAACATCGATCAATAAAACCCTCCAACGTTCCATTTTTACTTTGTTTTTATTATTATACCTTTTTTATTTATTTTTTATGAATTTTTTATTTATTTTATGCATTTGACCTCCTACTTTCCCCACTACAGTCCTTCTGACCGCCTACTTTATACCGTGCATACTTCAAATTGCTCTTTAGACTCTTACACAGAGTAACATGTTGTGACGTTGAAATGTGCAGTGGTTGAATGCAATATCCCTACTTGATTCAAGATAGAACCCAAAACACATCCCTATTTCACAACACACCCTCTTATGCAGTCTCAGAATGCCTTATTCTTACGAATAAAACATTCTATTTTGACTACACAAACGCTCAGCCATCCACCCAAAATGTTCATGTACTCCTTAAATGCATCTACACGAAGAAAATTTTAAAATTCATAAAAAATTTCACTAAAATCGTTTCATCCGAAGTTGAAATAATGTTTATTTTTACCAAGTTTATTACTAGCATCGTCGATTTTCTGTTTATGTAATCCTTTCTAGATGTTATTATTCAAATTCAAAAAGAAAATTTTATTTTTAAAATTTATTCTAAGTTTTTTTACTTAGAAATTTACTTTCAATTCTATTAAAGTTATTTAAGTAATCTACTTTTGTTCTTGTTTACTTTATTTAAAGCCAATTATCCTTTATTTAAGTAAATTTTATTTGAAAACACAAGTCAAATTAGAATTATACGTCAAAGGTTTTTTATTTTCCTAGACAGCATTTTGGTAACACCCTATATTTCGTCTCAATGTCATGCAAAGAACTTATACCTGACTAAGGAATAAACAATCTCCCCTAGTTTTATGATGCAATATATCTGTCTACTGATAAGAAGTGAACCTTTTCGCTCCAACTAGATTCTATTTTTCTCGTCATTATTGAATATTTTATTGAATCCACCTCCTTAATATTGAATACTATTTCTTCAACGTTACTCTGAATCCTCGCTTCGAACTAACTATCTTATCTATGTCACGTAAAATCAATATTTATTCCTTTCATAAACATGCAGAGTTATTTACTAACAATCTTGCAGCTCCAATGATCCTCTCATCTAACTAATCTGTTTTCGTCACGTTTTCTAAATATTAAGATCTTAATAAACATATAAAGTTGTTTACTGCTATAATCCAGCGTCTTTACTTTACAAATACCTAAACGTTTTCTAAAACTAAACTCTTAATATTTTACGCTTGGCTAATAATTATTTTCTATATTTTTGTCTCAGCTTACAAAATTCATTAGTACACACAAATTATTAATATTCATAACTCTTAATTATCTATTTTCAAACTTAAACTTATTTATTAACAAACTTCTTATTCTAATAATTATTTTTCAAAATCTAGTCCGTGTGTTTATAAAAAATGTCTTTACATTTATTATTAGTTGTTCCAAATTTCAATTGATTACTACTCAATTATAAATTATACATTTTTTACGATGGTTCCCAGATTGGTGAAAGATTTTAAAATACATGATTGAATTTTTTAACACATTTTTAATGTTAAATACTTCTGTCCACACGGACAGTTTGTCTAGCCTATTCATCACAACAGACCCTTTCCTAACAAAAGATCCCACTTTGTTATTGTCTCTGAGTATTGACAAAATACTTTTCTCTTTCTCCCTCTCAGGCATACCATCACCCCTCCTTCTCTCAAACATCTTAGAATCTAATGACCTAATTTCAACATCTGTTCGTTCAGGAATTCTAACCCCACCATTCTTATACACTAGTACAAAACCTTCTTTTACTATTTCTACATTTTTACTTTCAAGATTATATTTAAAGTTAGATTTCTCACAAAAACTTTTAATTTCTTGTTCTTGGGTTTGAAAAATACTCTTAAATTTTATCATTACATAATTTTCAAACTCTACATTTTTATGACCCACTTGTTTTTTAAAATAAACAGCTGATACCTTCGTTATTAGATTATTTACTTTTACTTTGTTTTTCAAATTACTTATACCTATTCCAACCCCACTAGACATATTAATTTCAACATTATTTGCTGTTTCTGGATATACCTTGTTACCTAACCCATTATTCATCTTTTTAGCAATTTCTTGAACACAGTCATTTACACAATTATCCTCTATTATTATCAAATCATTTGACATGTTATTTATTTCATTAAAACTGTTAATTTCAATTTCAGCTATTGCTTGATTTAAATTATTATCTAAATTATTAATATTTTCTACTAAAACACCTTCTACACTATTAATCTGTTCAAATTCTACTTTTTTCTCACAATAGCTTACTTCAATTTCTACTTTATTATTAGTCTCCATTACATTGATTTCCATTTGTTTAATTTCCAATTTAAGATTCTGTTCTGATTTTACATAATTTGGTTTTAATTCAACCCTCATTTCTTCAAATTTTTTACACATTGCTTCTTTTAAGTTTAAATTATCTTGTCTTAGTTCTAATTTACTCAGTTTCAAGTCATTATCTATTTTATCCAGTTTAACATTATTCTGTTCGAGTTTAACATTGAAATTTTCCAGCTTAGTGTTAATTTCTAGCTTATTTTGATCAAATTTATTATTAAATTCATCAAATTTATTATTTATACATTCAAACTTCTTATCATTATCTTGTTTTAAATCTTGTCTTAACTCTAAATTATCTTGTTTTGTTTCTAACCTACTCTGATTAATTTCTTTTTTTGTTTCTAAGCTACTTTGTTCAAACCTTTTTATATCCTTTCTCATTTCTATCAGCATTTCTATCATAAACGCCTCACTTTGAGATTTTTTACCTTCATCTAACCTATTTGGCTCAATTACCCTAACCTGTTCAATTACCCTAACCTCTTCAACTCTTAATTCCCTATCTGAATTTTCTTCTACAATTTCTACTTCTAACATTCCTACCATTTCTTTATTGATATCTTCACACTGTTTTTTACTCTTTAGAATCCCATCACTATCAAACCCATTAAAATCCGAACCTGAACTACTATTCGCGTTCACACTTGAACGTCTACTATTACTATTACTACTTATTTCTTGATCTAAAAAATTTTGTGCAAATTGTTCATTTGTTTGCTCATTACTTTGCGATTCCTTCTGTAAATTATCAAAAATATCCCCCGTAAATTCCAATGGCTCTATATTATTTAAAGAATTTTGATTTCCTAATCCTACCTGTTCATCACTATTATTAACATTTACAATTTCTAACTCCATTTTTATCTTATTATATTTAACACAAAAAAATTTTTAAAAAAGAATCTTTCTTATTATGATAGAGAGAGTCCTTACCTTGATTTTAAGAGTTCTCATTACCAAAATCACTGTTTATTTCGACTAAAAAGGCCCACAGTTGCGGCGACATTTGTGATAATTTAAAAAAGAGATGATGTTATTATTTAATGTAATTAATTTGTTAATTTGCTCGACTATAGGGCGCCAGGTTTGCTTTAGCATACCAATTTAGAAAAAAGAATGAATTTAATTATTTATAAGATCTCTGGGGTCGTAAGCTCTTTTTACAGTGTACTCACAGTGATTCTGGGTTTCAAAAATGAAAACACTTGTCTCTGAAATATTACATAAAAATTTATTAAACATAAAACACATTAGATTCATGTAACAGAAATAAAAAAAAGAAATTTTATATAAGACATCTTACATCCTATCAATATTACTATCATTTGAAAAAGAATCTAATCAAATTATATTAATAACTTTAAGTTATTTAGTTGCAACTCCAAAAATTAATGAAAAAGGATTTTACTTTACTTCTCATAGCAAATATTTTAATTATAAAAAATATAATTTTTACTGAAATTGAGAATTAGTTTTATTAATAAAACAAATAACTTTATTTGATCATATTATTTTACTTAAAGACTCCTCAACAAACACATTAAATCTTATTAATGAAATACATAATTTTATGATATCAATTATATATCTTGAAAGTATATAAAAAAGTCTAAATTGTTCAAAGTACATATATATGGTTAAATAATGAAAGTCTAAACGTGTTATACCAAATCACGTTATGTTCTTTATAAAAGAAAACACTTTTCCTCGAAGGATGATTCGTGTCTTTCCATGTGACTGCGTGCTAATTTTAGAGATGCTTTGTCCACTATCAACGAATTGTCTTTTGTTCATCGCTCACGAGATTTATTTTGTTGTACATGTATTACAACCAATTATTAATGTCTTATGCTAACTTTAATTGTTCCATATATCTTATAGAAGAGTTCTTTGTCGAGAATTCGAAAATCACGTGGCAGCGATTGCACAACATAATTAAAAATTGCAAGTTATTACGCCTTTTCATTTAAAAGTTTATTTATTGAAAACAATATTGTCTTAGCACTTTTGAAATTGTTAATACACCATGTCTTTCACAAATTTAACTTCTGAACACATTTTTTAATGTTCTAACAGAAACTCGGAGAACTGCCATTCATAGGTCTTAGAGCAACTAGCCCCAAACGAAGACTGATCTAAGCACGAGATTTTTCTCTCTTCCGCAAGAGAGCTGTTCCGGTAAACGTTACCAAAGTTCAACATACTCCCCACATAACACAAAATTTTACATATTCTATTTATAAAAAACAAACTATACTAAAATTGACATTATTACATATTTGGTTTTCTTGAAAATCTATTTTTCTTTTATTTATGAAGTTATTGAATAAAATTATGATTTGAACAGCCTGTTTTCGGCGCTAAACCGCGGATTTTAAATCTATTACAAATTATGATTTTTCACATCACCACACACGCTTCCGTTTTCATAACTCCCTCATTTTTATTTACTGTCAAAGACAAGAAGAAAACTGAAAAGAAATGTTATATTTTCCATAAAGTATACTAAATTGATTCGTGGAAAAAAAGCGGCCCAAACGTTTTTGTCGGTGTATGTCTGCTATACCGACGGGTGTCAATGCTGCAGTGTTTTTATACCGCCGACAATGGGATACCGCTATCGACAAAGTCGTTTGACTCGCCGCCGCTTTGGTGTTTCAATTACAATTTATTTTCGGAAACTCTCATCCAACCAGTACACTACGATATAGGCCGGTTAATCCGAGGACCGGTTAATCCGAGGCCGGTTAACACGTTAGCTGCCATATCGGTCCGATCGGACCGAAACTAAGGTGACTGTACATGCAGCGTTACGGCACGATCGGACCGATAAAGTCACTGACGTAATGTTTTATTTTGTGGCTCACAGTTCGATAGTGCAGCAACCTATCGGCATATTTTGGTATTCTCTGGATTGGGTAAAGACGTGTGTTAGACATAGTATATTGTATGCTTTAATAACCGTTACCATGGTTACTCAATATCATATTAAAATCAGTGGATGTTTTCACTTTCTTGTCGGCACGATCGGACCGATTAAAAATTTTACAAAAACAATTTGATTTAGTAATGAATAATTCACAAAGAATACAGTTGTGAAATGAATATATGTATTTATAAAATAAATATTAGACAAATAAAATAGTGAGCTTGCCAACATAAAGAAATGAAATAGCCCGTTTAGATTTTTTTTTTTTTAACACGAAAATTACCTCGGTCCAATCGGACCTAAACGTTATACTACGATTGAAATTCCGAAAAATTGCATTTCGGTCCGATCGGTCTCGGAACTATATATGCATAAATGTAAATAAAATTAGTAAATACTATTGCCTTATGTTATGTAACATAGGTAGATGCAAAAATAATAATGGAAAAATAATTTGGTAATCGTGGCACTCCAGGCAAGAGTATCGTATTAGGCCTTGGCAGCTAACGTGTTAACAGAGGTTCTACTGTAATTCAAATATTTTTAGAGTTAAATTTTCCAACTTTTTTTATCTTTTAAAATTAAGAATGTTTTCCTTCTTTCTTGATTTAAAAGAAATGTATAGAATCTATATATAAAACAAAAGTAATAAAACCAAAGTCATTTTAAAATAAGTTTTACCTCTTTGGCAGCTGAGAAAGCAACACCTGAAAATGCATATCTATCTACAATTAGTGTTGTACCTTCTCGTATCAACCTTGTCATCTTTGGTCTGGAAAATAAAAATAATATAAAATTTTTGAACAGATTCAAATAAACACACAATAAAAAAATTATTTTACAAAATTATTTAATTCACTTCTGTTGCTACTAATAGACTCACTACTAGCAGCAACAAAAGTGAAATGTTGTGGCCACAACCCAAATCTAAAATTTCAAATTTATTTGATGAGTACTAAAATTTTAGTACAATAGTATATTTTTAAATGTAAACATGTGTGTAAAATGTAGTGTAAGTGTATATATAGTATTAACGTGCTATGTCTGAAGATGTCTCATGTTGAGATGAAACAGCTGTAGCAGTTTTACTTAACAGAATTACTTTTGACAAAGGATATAAAAAGGTATGTTGATAAATAAATACACATTTAGTTAAAATTGTGCAATAAGTAAAAATAAAATATTAACATTTTACATGCACTTAAAGATAATTTTACAAAAGTTTATACCACAACTTTAAATGTTGAACACCTTTTGGGTGTACATTTTTTTCTTAATTAATAAAAATATATAACATTTACACCCTCTGCACACGGGTCGACTGATTTGATTTTAAACCAGTTGAGCATGTAACTGTTTGGTGACCTTGCCCATGTACAGGAGTGGGGATCCACATACTGTGTTGACAGAAACGAGACAGCCAAAGTAAACATGTCAGGTATGTAAAAGTATTTATGTATTTTTTAAATTTTTATTATGTATTTATTTTTATAAGGTAGGTATTTTACAACACACATTGGCAATATTTGTAGTATATAATATTAGTCAATATTCCTGGTACTGTGTATTTCTACTGAAAGGGTAGAGATGCAAAGCCACCGAAGAACCATCATTTATTACAACTTTTCTTGGCATGTTGGTAGGTATTCCTGCCATCTCATTTTCCTCTCTCATACCTGAGGAACTGTAGTCAATCCCCTCTCATTCATATAAGTAGTTGTGGAGGATGCAAGCAACTTTTACTATGCCATTCACTGTTTCTACTTTGTGACATCTTATGGGTTCATTCAACACCACGAACTTTTCTGCTGCCATTTAAAAGGTGCATTCAATAGTTTTCCTTCCACGGCTCAATCTGTACTTGAATATGCTCTTCACATTGGCGATGATTTTCTCACATAGGACCTCATTACACTATATGGCAATGGGAATGTTTCATCTCCCATGAAGTAGTACGGAAATGAACTCTTTGTTTCATTGTATCGTAATGGGGAGCTAAGGAATGTTATAAACACCATAGGTCATCCAGTATTTCATTGCACTGGCCTTGAAATTACCTCCATCACTGTTTTGTCAAGTGTAACCAGGTTCAATCAAGGTGAAAAGGCCATCTGCATTTCAGAACCAGTATTTGGAAATTTCTATTTTCAGATTTGCTTCCCGTCCAAGGCTCCAATCCAGTTGGGAAGGTTTCATAACATCTCAAAACTATCAACAATCATTTTTAATTGATATCCTGTAGCTACAGGGATATAAATTTCATTCCATAGATCCCAGATTATTTTAAATGTCTAACAATGGCTCTGACTGTAATCTCCTCTCTTCCAAAACATAAAGAAATTACCACAAATGAACCACCTGTAGCCAAGTAAATACATGTAAAAAAGTGAATAATATAAAAATTTAAAAAATAATAAATAATACATAAATGAAATAATTTGTAAATAAAAATTAAATAAATAATTTGTAACATTTATTTCTTTTGATTTCAGCTGATGAGTGCAAATAGAAATGGCGTAATCTTCATTCGATTTTTATGGATAAAATGAAGCCTTTACCAAGTGGATCTGGAGTAAAGAGAAATGCATATAATTTGGCAGAAGCCATGCAGTTTTGTTTATCATTCACAAAAGCATTTGCTTCTCCTTCATCTGGAAATTTGCTACAAGTACCACAGCACAAAATGACTGATGAAATTATCCATACATACTCGTAGTGAAGTCCTCACAAGCACCACCGACACAATCATCATCAGAGAGAACAGTACCCCCTTAACACAGCACTCACCCTCAGGCACAGTTTTATCCACTTTAGCTAAGAGAAAACTGACTTTGAGGAATAAATCAGCAGCGGACATTGATGAAAGTGTGGCTGAATATTTCAAAGCCAAAAAAGCAAGACTTTAAACAACTGTGAACAAAGCAGGTACTAGTTCTCACAACATCGTCAAGAAAGAAGCTTCCTATACATCTTGATACCTAAATTAGAAAAATTAAGCGATTCTCAAATTAAATTATTCTAACGCAGAGTTTTCAGTGTTATTGATGAGTTATGAACGTCATCACAGCCCTAATGGCCATCATTTGTCACATTGTTCTCACCACAATCCGATTCAATGCATACTTCAGGCATTTCACATAGCCCTTCAAATACCTATGGAATTCTTCCTCTTTCAGAGCCAATACAAGTACAAGCATCGCCATCACCATCACAGTCAAATCAGTTTTATACTGATTTCAGAGAGGCTCTCAACCCCAGCAAGTATGATGTACTACAATTTTAAAATACCTATGTACAAAAGGGAATGTTTTTCCTGGTATTTTTATTTCTTTAAATTGTAGTTTTGTACCTTTTTGGATGTTTTTCATTTTTTACATTGAAGTTTTTTAATTTTGTATTTGGACCAAAACATTAAATAATATATAAAGCTTACCTCAAAGTTATTACTATTCTTTCTTCTGCAGTCATACATTCCCTCATATTTGTGTCCCAAATTCTTTATGAAAGGAGATGAAACAACTACCCTCACCAATTCCAGGTAAGAATCTTGGGATATCCTGTAGAATGCTAAAAACTTACTGTCTGATTCAATTGTTCTGCTGCTACGAACAGCCTAGTCTTCATATTTCTCTGAATATAAGGATTACACCAATATTCCCTTTGTACTCCTCTTCGTGGTCTGTGGTATTGATAATAAGGAATTTAAGCCTTCTTCATCGGAACTACTACTTGATATATTGCCAAAACAAACTATGTGGACAGAGAATACTGACTGATCCAGAATCAGTCATACAAGTGTCTGGACAGAGATTCCATTCTGATTGCAAACTGGTTATGCATGTAACTATTGTGGAACTGGTTCGAAACTCGCATTGCAAATCAGTTGACCTGTGTGCAGCGGACCTAAATTAAACCATATGTTGTAATATATGATTTTATTCAGAAAAACCAGTAGATTATTCTAGAAAATTGAATACTAGATTCTAATATTTTTATATGTGGTTAAAATAAACTAAATTAACAACAACAAAAAGTAAATTCAGATCATACCATGGTACTGATAAAAACTTTTAACGACAATATGAACATTTCAAGATACCTTGTCACAAATAGATTGTCAAGATATATTGTTGATTGAAATCAAACCCAATACCACAATTTAATAAAACAAACTTTTTTTGTTTAATATTCAACCTCTGAGGATGGTAACTATGTTACTGAAATGTACATCAGGAAATAAAAGTTTGTTTTACTAAATTGTGGTATTGGGTTTGATTTCAATCTTTAACCCTGATATTGGCATGCGTCAAATATCGATGTAGACGGGCCACGCCTAGTAACAGACAACTGTAAAAAAACTCTGATTTTGCAACTCGACATTAGGCCTACTCAAATTCATCCTACCGAAATAATTTTTATACCATTGTAAAGCTGACATTACGTAGATGCATAAACATGTAATCAAAAGTTCATAAAACGCTATAAAAATATTTAATTAATTAGTAAAGTTTTGTTGTGTTTTAGTCTTAAAAATCGTGACTCATCAACTGACAGTACAAAGAAAATATCGCATCCTACAATGTCAGAAACTGATATTTGGTTCAAATAAATGTAAAATTGTACTGTTTTTAGTACAAATCTATACCTATCCAACAGAGTTCACCACATGTCTCTAACTCATACAGTTTTGAATCTATAAATTGTATCTATACATTCGTTTTACAGATGTAAATAAGTTTTTTTCTTCAACTCAACTTTTAGCCTAGTAAATGGAGTCGTAGAGAAATGAATTATACACTATTGAAAAGCTCGTGTTTCAAGCTTTCAGACCTGTGTAACCTGAATTTCATAGAGAGATTAGAACAAATAGAAATAATTCTTGTAATTCGTCAGTTTCGCCGACAAGGAGCACCATGTTACGGCCCGCCGAAATAGTGACAACACTTTGTTTTGATTTATTTGTAAAAATCCATTTGTGTCCAAAGAGCACAAGTTGGCACTATTTTATAGTATTTTTCTTCCTCTTTCAAACTACGTATTTCAAATTATCCTAGCTTTTATAGTTTTTGAGTTATATTTTATAAACCAGTAACCAAAACTCTAAGATTTTTTCGGATCTGAAATCAGTCCACTAGACAGGAAAGATCAATTACTTATATTTATCTTAGCTCACAGATTTTTATCTCTTTGTATAGAGGAAAATCAGACGTTTATAACGGTATAAACGTCAGTCATGTAGTAGGCTTACTTTCCTAACTAACAGCTGCCAGAATAACCACGTTTTACCGTTGCAAACTGTATGCAATAATGGTGTGTGATTTATGAGTATTTTCTTGTGATTTATGCAAATTTTAGAATTTGATTTTTTTTTTTACCAATAATTGTTATTCACTAGAAAACGTTTGTAATACTTGAAAAAAAAGTAAAACAAAATTTTCTATGCTCAATTGGACTTTGAAGTGAAATTTAGCCTTCGATTTTTGAGTTTTTTTTTTTTTGTTCTTTGCCATACTGACTCCAAAACTATTTTTCAAACTTTTTTTTCATTAGACTAATAAATTCTATGAACCTTTCTGAATATCATGATATATAGAAGTTGGTTTTCAATAAATATTACAACTTTTGGTGATTTTTTGAAAATAAGCTGACCAATTTTGCTTTTTTTGTAAAACAATTTTTTAAATTTTGAAATGTAACAATTTTTTTTTTCTTTCTAAATATTTTCACAAATATTACACAAAACTTTTGTATATCTTAGAAAAAGGTGGTAAGCTATTGATTTTGGATGATACAGGTTTTTCTGAAAAATGTTAACTTCATTTTTTGACATTTAACATACTCCAAAACCGTTAAAAAAAATTTTTTATTTATTTTTTTTTATTACGTGGATGAATTCTACAGTATGCATCTTTCTGAGAAAAATGATGTCGTATAAGTTAGGTTTTGTGTAAAAATAATATATTTTATTAATTTTTAAACAAACGAAGAAAATTAACATTGCTAGGTTTTGCCATTTTAAGGGTTAAGTTTGCCACAGTGTGCTCATAAAAGTACCAAGATATATTGTCACAAATTTTGCAGATTTAAAAAAATGTATAGTTAATAGGAATTATTTTTAATAGTATTATTAATGTATGTAAATGTAAAAAAAAAAAAAAAAAAAAAAAAAAAAAAAAAAAAAAAACTGAAAATGTGCGGTCAATCATAAATTTGAAAAATAAGACATGGTTAAAATGAAAAATCTGGCATTTACATTGTTAGTAGGATCCATGCACTATACTTGATACAAAGGTTTTTATACTACTACAGAAATAAATCAGATGATGGCATTCCAGTGATACCACTTGAATGAACATAACTGGAACAAGAAATGTGTAGGAATAAGGTAGTTGATAATAGTATAACGGGGCGAACTATAAGTACACTCTACAATTAATTGATCACTAGAGTGATCAGTCCTGAGTCCTAGAGATAGAAAATAAAATTTAATATTTTATTGTTTTATAAAACGATCAAAATCTTCTTTAAACTTAAGATGTTACCAAGGATAGAGAGTATTTAATTTTAATTTGGAAACAGTGCTTTTAAGGTTCATTTCACAATTTAAGAAAAAATCAGAACAAAAATTCCCACTAGTTATAAATCTTAAAAATGTCTAGATATGTTTCTGTAACTTCCAAGTGTTATAAGTATAACTTTGACTAGGTACCTTTGCATAAAATATTTATTTTGAAATGATAGGAAGATCTACTGAAATTAATTTTTGTTTTGAGGAAAGGTTTGGTAGGTGTGACTCTGTACTTAGGATGGTCTCCTATTAAATGAAATCTATCAGAAGAGTCTACCTACAAGCACTTTATACATTTAAAGATGCAAGTGTGAATGATATTTCTAGTCGACAATAATTAACACAAAGTAATTGTAAAAGCTGAGGTCCAGTATCTAGGTATTTGAATGAAAAATAAATAAATACTTATTTAAGAGTAATTTGGAAAAATGATGAATTTTAAGATAAGAAAGGACATGTAATACCTAAAAAAGGTTAATCTAATTTGAATAGTAAATGTAGCGGGGAATCGTTTAGAAAGAATTTGGGAGGGGGTAAATGAGGGAATAAATTAGTAAATGAGTGATTTATGTTATAATTTAAAATAAAGTAAATTCAATTAACATAGATTTCCAAACACAAGTAAATAATAATGTATAGGATTTAAGAAAATTTTACTTATAAGAAATTAAATAATTTTGTGTATGTTATAAAAATTAGTAAAAGAAACTAGTTGTCATGCGCGTAGTATGAACAGTGTATGCAGTGAATTGCGAGAAAAGTTATCACAGAGTCAGCGGGAAATTGAAAGACAATCTTTGGAGCAAGCAATGTGACCCCCGTAGGAACAGGAAATAGGAATTCCGGCATGCGGTCTTCAGTCTAGTTTTGAGTGTTAAGATGAACAGTCGGAATAAGGAGCTTGGAGTGTAAAGATGTGTTTTACAGTCTAGTTTGGAAGGTCGAGATGTAAAGTCGTACAGCAGTCTTTTGTCAGGAGTCTGTAGTAGAAAGACGTGTGTGTTGAGTGACTAATTTGAACAATGTAGATTGAATCGGTGTACTAAAAAATTGGTTAGTAATAACAAGTAATATGAACAGTATTTGAGAGTATTAAAACGATACTAAATTTGATTTAGAACAGAGTGTTAGAAGTGTTTATTACGAATCGCGTATTACAAAAAAGGACAATAGACAATCACACGAGTAATATCAAATTCGGTCGAATGATGAACATTTACAAAGTGCAAAAATGGACTAATAAGTTAATAGACATTCTTGATATAAACATTTTGCGAAGTGTAACTGAAATGGTTTCGATAGACCTCGTTCTCCGCGGACAGAATGGAAAGACTATCATCAAACGCCATGCTTCATGTACCACTATTGAGTAATGCGTTCTGAGACAACGATCTGGTAAAATGTGTTATTTAACACATGAACTTAATCCATGTATTGTACAAAATTTAATATGTTTCATGTTTTAATTTTTGTAATTTGATATTTTAATACTTATACTTTTTAAATGAAAAAATAATAAATGTCTACTGACATATTTCTTTTATCTGAAATACACTAAATTCAATACTAAGTAACAGATATTTTAATCTGTTCATTTTATAAATATTTCTGTTGCAACGTAAAGTTAAATTCAATATTTTAAAAAGTAAATCTTCTTCAAAGTAAATAAAAAATAATTCAGATGGGAAACTAGTTATAGTTAATTTTCATGATATATTCTTTGTAATAAATCCTAATGTATAAATGTTCTTAATCAATAAATCTATGTTAAAATTTCAGTTTATTCAAGAGTTCTTCATTTAACACCAGAAATCACTGTAAGTACACTTTTAAAAGAATCCATACCCAAGATCTTAAAATAATTAACTTAACTTTTTCAACATTGATATTCAAACATCTGGCGCCCATAAATGCTGTGCAAAATTAAAATTTCAATAAAAAATAACTTCATTCTTTTAAAAAAATAAAAAACAACGTAAAAAATTTAATAAAAAACCTGTTTATTTTATATTATTACAGACACTGTGCATTATAATTTATAGAAGTGAATTTAATTCTTCTACCTTTTTAGATAATTAGATTGTTGTCCAAAATACAACAAAAATTGTTTGTCCAAAATACAAATTGGAGTGCTGTTGTAACTCTTAAAATACACAAGGTATCTGATTTTGTAAAAGGTGAATGTCTTCTTTGTTGCTGACCTTGATGATGTAACGTTCAGATAAGTCAAGTTCCTATGTGAAAGTGGTTCAAACTTTTGTTTTGCTTTTGTAATTATATATGAATTTCAACATATAGTAAAGTTCATTTTAGTGTTGTTCCAACACAATAATTTTTAACAAGTAGAATTTTATAACTATTGAAATATTCCTATGTGTAGTAGGTTTGTGTAGGGAAATAGTGTTGAAGTGGCTATTACAGGTTAGAGACTAAAGAATCCGAGTCAGTTGAGATGGTAAGTGGACGTTGGGAAAACTAGTACCATTCTCATGGTAAAATGGCTCATCTCAGCTAATAATACTCATTTCCATTAAACTAATTGAGCATGATTGTTGTTTTATTAAGCACTTGAGTTTATTTTGGATTTATAGTGTATTATAATACATTTTGATTTTATTAAATGAATATATTAAGTTACTTTAATAACTGTGATAAACACATTATTAATAATGGTGTCTAATTATTTAAATGTAATGTTTATAAATGACAGAGTATATTTTTACGTTCATTTTATATGGATAGTGTACTTATATCTTTCTTCTTGCCTATTTAAATAAATTGTATTTTACAAATTTCATAAAGCGATTGTAATAATATTTAATTTTTTTTTTAACCCCATCTATTTGTACATGAATAAATTTAATGAAAGCAGTACAATTTTAATAACTCATTGAAAACCATTTTCATATTTAGTAATAAATAAGCAAATAAAATATAAGTAGGGCCTATAAGTAAACAAATATATATAAGAGGTCAGGTCACCTATTATGCAGGCCGTTGTACTATAGCCACTAAACTAATGTTTATCTAACTGTCTGTAGCAGTAAGGATGTTGCGATTACATAGCATTCTTTACACCTGAAACCAATAGTTTACATTATAATAGTAATAATAGTCCGACTATCCCTGGATGGGTGAAATTTTAAATAGTACAAATAAATAATATATTATTGAGAATAGTGCAATCTTCTTAATTTAGAAGGTCTAAATGAAATTCTCATAAAACCAACCTTATATTTCCATTAACTTTAGCAATTATTATTATTTAAAAAAGGTGTAAACAAAATTGGTTTTATATGAATATATAATTTAAATTTTATACATACTCAAGTTCCCATCTGTTAGCACAAAATAACAAATGGATAGTTTTATCGGTCAATTCTGTTTTTTTCTGCAAATAATCGTTTATTATTTTTCCGGTTGGTGTTGTTCTATCTGAAAATATGAACAGACTTCATTTTAGCAACCTGATTAAAATACAGAGCGATCAAAAAGTCTCTGAATATCTGATGATTATAGGTTGGGACACACAAAAATCATTGTTATAATTAATGTTCGAAATGTTCTCCGCCAGTCTCCAAACATTGCCAAGCTATATAGTGTATAGCACATCCACATTACAAATTTATTCTGTGATGTAATTTACAAACCATTAATTGTCTAGGGACTGTTCGAATACACTGTGTTTGCATCCTAACTAAGAAAAAACTCGGATGGAGAAATACCTAAAGAGCTCAACCCAAAATAATTCTATCCACAAACACGTTGCCTAAGAGCGTCATAGACATATGAGTTGTATGAGCCATAGCACTATCCTGCTGAAAGTAGGCCTTGACAATATCACTGCTAATTCACAATGAAAACTACAGAGTATTGTCACTGTACCATTCCAAGTTGACAGTGTCAGAAAAAACAAAATGAATCTCACTATGGGCCATTCAAAACACCAATCCTCTCATGATGCAACGACAATTCGTGGATTACTTGGCAATTTAGTAAACACCAAACATGCGAGTTTTGACTATTATCGTTCTCCAACAAATAAAAATATGCCATTTCTATGAAAAATGTAACATATATAATATTCTCTCCTTTATGGTTCATATTACGCCAATGAATTTTTCCTATGAGTTAACGTCAAAGATTCTGTTTATTCTAAAAAGCTTCAGATCATTGATCAAACTAAAAGGTTATAGAGGACACATTCCATGACTTGGTCAGTGAAAAAAACCCAGAACTCTGTCTGACAGTGTTCCAGAAAGACTATACTTCTGAAGATGGAAAACAATTTGTAAGAAACAATAAATTATTGTAACTATAAATAAATTAAGTAGGTTTTTATAAATTAAAATGTCAAGAAACTTTTGTGCCATCCTGTATTTATTTTCCTGTACAAATGTTTCACTAGGGACATCCACTCCACGACTGATAACATTATTATCACAAAACAAGTCTTTCTTGGCTCAATATGGCTGCTTGACAGCCGATACCCATGACACTTATGCAATCTGTTATCCCTAATTCTAACTCCACATGGGCAGTTTGAAATTACTACTAAACAGTATTTACCTGACACTAATACATATATAGAATATTTGTGTGTGTTTCCTGTACTGTAATCATCAGAACTACAGACAACCTTTTTAATTGTCCTATATTAAAGCAAACAAACAAAATATTTGCATTAATAATTTTACATAATGTATTTTTTATTACACTGAATTATGATAGTAACATAAAGTTATTGTTAATTAAAAGTAGATAAAACATTTGAATTTTACAACTTATGTTTACACATTGTGGTGAACTGACACTAATTTATATTTTTCAAAAATTCTTAAAATAATTCTTAATATTTGAATTAACAATATCTATGGTAATTATTTCATATATTGCTTTCACTAATTGGTCAAAAAAGATTCAAATTGGATTTAGAGCTATAAAAATAGGGACTATATGATAATGAAGGTTAATTATCATTTTTTTAAATATATACTAAATTCGTGACTACCTGTAAAAAATATGTTTAAATCGTATAATACTATTATTCTAACAACACTTAAAACGATAACAACCTATCTGTGCCTATATATAAAATTACCAAATTTAACATAACTTTTTTCATGAAGATTTTTTTTTACAATGGAAACGTTTAGTCACCCCACTATCATAAGCCATGTATTTGGTTAAAAAGTGTACTTAGGAAAGCTGAACTCAAAACAATGAAAGCTTCTGCCATTTTACTATCTTTATTTTTAAGTTGGAATACATTTTTTTTTTTTTTTAACTTCAAACAGCCTTTCTTCATAAAAATGACTATAATTTGAAAGAAAGAAAGTTGTTCCAATTCACTGAAATGAGATTTCAGACTATTCAGCTTAATTTTGTATTACATAATAAAAGACCAGACTTTTTACTACTAACATATAAATATCTTTTAAGATGTTTCTAAAAATCTCAAAACACAGAACTGAAATTAAAAAAGGCCTTTATTTAGTTTCATTATAATTATATTGTATTGCTTACTTGGGAAATTCATATATTCAGCAGGAATGTTGAGTAGTTTTAAAGCTTCCACAAGCTTTTTGCATTGTGTTGTTTTACCTGAACGATCACATCCTTCAAACACTATAAGAGCACCTCGATTCACTAGAACAAAAAAGAGTATTTATAACTTCATAATAGTAAAGAAACTTTGTATAAATATCATGAATAATAAATGTAATATTATGTGTGTGTGTGTGTGTATGTGTGAAGTCCTTTTGGTCATTGTTTTTGTTGCATGATAGAATTTTTTGTCTCTCACTGATTATTCAAAAGTTCTATCTTCCCTATCATTTTATTTTTTTTTAGTAGTCCGTCTATTTTCTTCACAATAACCTATTTGATAATATTCTACTTTCCGAATATGATTCCTTTATTTCCTTAGTTGGTCTCTTCAGCATTATCAATCTTTTTTTTTATTTCTCTCTATTGCCTGTTTCTTCACTCTTCGCCATACCATTCCATATTTCGTTTTTGCTTCTTCTTACCATTATCTCTTCTGCTGTTCTAGCAACGAAACCGTTCACAAGAGACCACATGTCATCCACATTATTACACACATTATCTTTATTTCAAACTTCTATTTTTTATATTTTTTTTAACTACACTTTTGCTGATTTTTCAATTTATCAGCATTCCACTTTTGTTTCTAATATTAATCGCTTTTACCAAAAAATTATCAAAGTTACAATTAGACCCTTTAACTCATCTGACATCTTTACTGACTATCATGTATCTTCCATTATACATTTTTTTAAGCCACATACCATTGCAGTAATCATCTCTCCTTGACAAAATTAAGAATAAGATGCTCTACATAGAAAATGTACAAATTGAACTACAAAACAAAAACAATAACATAAAATTTGAAACAATCGTAAACTTTCATAAAGTTTAGTATACAATAATATAACATGTTACAAGTGTTAGGATTAGATACATATTAGAATAAAAATATAATAATTAGGAAAATATTTAAGTAGAAGCTATACATGAAACCCAGAATAGTGACAAGTATTGTGAAATAAGTAAGAAAATGATGAAATGCTTGCCTTGCATGGGCAACCTACTTTGCAAGGCAGGTCAAAGAGATATAAGCGACGAGTCAAGAGAAGGGGGGATCAATCGATCAACTGCGGGAGCGAGCACGTCAGAGGGAGTGTTCGAGGCCGGAACGAGGATCAGCCGTTGAAGCGGTCAGACAAGGGCACGAAGGTTCTATTGGCGAGTTGGAGCTGCCAATAAACTCAAGAGGGTCAAGCTGTAGTAGCGGCTTTACAGATTACAGAAAGGGTGAGCAAATAGACAACTTATCAAAGCTTGTAGTCATCAATATATATATTAAATTCATTTTCTTTAAATAGCTGGAACTATTCTGGGTTCATCTTTTAAATATATGCAATATAGATTTTAATTGTTATCTTAATATTTGAATGGATCAGGGAAACATGTTATATAGTTTAAACTTACTTTGTATGCTATAAATGTAAAAGAATATAAAGAAAAGTATTTATTAACTCATAAACTGAACCACTGATTGCAAAGAACCCAATCCTAATAAATGGTGCATTGGCCGTGTTTTTAGTTTTTACTAAAATTTATTACTATATGGAAAGAATTTTGTTTTTGTAATTTTTATGTAATAAATAGTCAAAACGGCCTTTCTTTTAGTTTATTACTAAAAATTAAGATTATTTTTTATTACAGTAATTATTTTTTGGTTCTTTAATCAGCAATATATTTATAAAACTGTATTTGAAGTGTTATTTTTGAATTGTTTTAAAAAAAAAAAAAAAAAAAAAAAAAAAAAAAAAAAAAAAAAGGAAATGGAATGATCTGATAATTATTTTTGAGATAAAAAAAAAAAAAAAAAAAAGTAATTAATTTGTATGTTATTAAGGTGCTTTATCTATAGAATATAGCGTGCGTGGATACTACACATACACCAATAAGAATAAAAGTTACAAACCCTACGTCAATGACCAAACAAATGATAAACGAGACACGACTAGGTGACATATCCTTGGCCACGGAGAAAGTAAAAAGAAAATTAATAAAATTTTCGAAAGCAGACACTTTCGAAAATGACGCTAGCAAAGAGTATAGGGTAAATCAGATCAACATAAATAAAGAAAGGATACTCTCAAAAGATATAACGGACTTAAAAGGAGACAAAATAGACATCAACACAGAGTTAGGACAGTCAGAGTACGAGGCGGCCCGAACATTAATAAAAAAATATATACATTTATTCGCACGCGGTCCACACGATTTACAAGAAGCAGATATGCCGGCATTTTTTATATACATGAAAACAGGTAAACCGGTGGCAGTCCCTCCTTACAGGCTAAGTAATGTAGAAAGACAAGAATTAGATAGGCAGGTGGAGCAGTTAAAAAAAGCAGGGGTCATAGAAGATTCGCAGAGCGCTTTCGCGGCACCCGCATTCTTAGTAAAAAAACGCGGCGACCAATACAGAATGGTAGTGGACTACAGGAAATTGAACGCAGACATGGAGGCTGACAAATTTCCTTTACCCAGAGCAGAAACCATTTTCGACACATTAGGAACAGCACAGTATTTTTCGTCTATGGACATTAATCAGGCATTTTTCCAACAACCAATAGTCCCAGAGCATAGACCATATACGGCATTTGTGACCCACAAGGGTCTATATCAGTACACGAGGTTACCAATGGGAATGCGAAACTCATCAAACTCGTTTCAAAGAAGCATGAATCGCCTATTTTCAGGCTTGCTATATCAGGGAATGGTCATTTATATCGATGATTTGGTGGCATATGGAAACACGTTTACAGAACAATTAGCAAATCTAGAAAAAGTTTTTAAACGATTGGAGACGGCCAAATTAAAACTAAAAACATCAAAATGTCATTTTTTTTACCAAAATATAGACGTCTTAGGACACAATATCTCTAAGAACGGTATTCGGCCTTTAGAAAAAAACTTAAAAGCCATCACAGAATTTCCCACCCCTACGAAAACGAAGGATGTGAGGAGCTTCTTAGGGGCTGCATCATATTACAGAAAATTTATCCAAGGATTTAGTGACATGGCTAAACCCCTAACGGATCTAACAAAAAAGGAAAACGCAGACAAAAAAACTTTTAAATGGACTAAGGAACATGAGGAAGCATTTAATAATTTTAAAAAAACACTAACTACGCCACCTGTACTGGCCAACTTCAATGAAAAAAAAGACATAGTAGTGTCATGCGACGCCAGTCAGACAGGAATAGGGGGTGTCATGTCTCAGTACCAGGAAGATGGTACACTTCGACCGATAGCTTATGTTCGCAGAAGATTACGGGATACTGAGGGGCGCTGGAGTGTGTCGGAAATCGAACTACTGAGTGTAGTTTACACAGTGAACTATTTTAGACCATTTCTGTATGGGCGGCGATTCACCATTTTTAATGATCATGCCAGCTTGCAGTACTATAAGAATGTAAAAACATTAAGTTCGAGGTTAAACAGATTGGCATTAAAGTTAATTGAATATGATTTCGAAATAAAACACAAACCAGGTTCAACAATGAGGGTGCCAGACAGCTTGAGTCGCTATCCAGGTGAAGTGCAGGTATCGGACAAAGAGATACAAGGAGAACTGACAATTAATAAGATTCAATCGGTAAACTTAGAACACGAACAACTTTCGGACAATTTCCTATTTAACATTAGACAAGCATTACTAGATCCAGAGAGCGCTGACAAGGCACACAGGCGAGCGTCAAGGTTATACGTACTACAAGACGGTATTTTGCAGTATAAGCAATACACAAATAGAGAAAACAGATTATTAATTGCCGTTCCTAAGAAATTGACAACCGAAATTCTTCAAGCATTTCATGATTCAATTATTGGGGGAGGTCATGCAGGAGTTGCAAAGACAATGTCAAAAATTAAGAACAAATATCACTGGCCAGGAATGACGGCGGATATAATACAATACATAAAGAAGTGCCACAAATGCCAAATCATGAAGACAGACAGACAAAAATCGGCGGGATTATTACAACCAATAAGAATAACGACGAAACCCTTTACAAAATTAACGATGGATTACCTAGGACCTTTACCAAAGTCGAACAAAAAATTATACATTCTGATAGCAACAGACAACACAACGAGATTTGCGATAGCTAAAACAACAGAAAAAGCAGATGCACACACGACGGCGAGATTTCTGCTAGAGGACATCATTCCGAGTTATGGCATGCCGGCAGAAATACAGACGGATAGGGGTACGCACTTTGTGGCAGACATATTAAAACAATTATACAACGCGTTAGGGATAGTACACAAAACTTCAGCGGCGTATAGACCTCAAAGTCAGGATGTGACTGAGCGATACAATTCGACACTAGTCAACATGTTGCGATGCTACGTAAACGAAGACCAGAAGGACTGGCATAAATATGTCAAGTTATTGACATTTTCATATAATTCGGGCAAACACGCTACAACAGGATTTTCACCATTTAATTTGCTGCACGGGTTCGAACCGAACCAACCGATCGACTTGGCACTAATTCCAAAAGTGCCTGAACATGATGTATTAGAAGCCCTAAAAATCATACATAAAATCAGACAAGACTTACCAAGAATAATGGCTGGGTCACAGCAGGGTCAATGTGAAAGATACAACGCCCACCGGCGAGAGGTACAATTTAAGGTGGGAGAGTTAATTTTACTACGAAATGAAAAGAAGGACAATAAGCTCGAACGACAATACACAGGTCCTTGCAAAATTTTAAGAAAATTATCGCCATTAAACTACGAAATTGAGATCTACCGACATGGCAGATGGATAGGGGACATAGTCCACGTGTCGAGATTAAGGCCGTACAGCGAAACTAACTAAAGCTTATAGAACTCATACATAGATAGATTAAGAAATAAAATGTTGTAGATAAATTTGACTATGAGGTAAGACGTAAAAAAATGTGTTAAATATAACTAGGATATTTTATAAATATACTAAAAACTTAGGGAACAAATCCAGAATAATTCCAACTAAAGGGGAATTAAGTGGGAAAAGGAAAATCTTAAGATGATTACAGGTGTATTGATATGAGAATGTTTGCTCAGTTACAGGCAACCTAGATCAAAAGAAGAGAACCAAACATGTTACAAAAATACATGTGGATCATCATCCTTCCCCTAACCATTACCCTTACTTCCCATCAAAAGATTCCAATAATAATTTCAAATGGAGCACATTTCCAACCACTCCAAGCTGAACATTTATACGAAGCAACTATCCCATTAACCTACATATTTCCCTTATCTCCCATACAACATTTCCCAGTCACCATTGCCCAATCTCACTTATGTCTAGGAGCGGAAAACTCAACAGGATGCCAGACAGCGAATGCACTGGAGAAACTAATGGCCAGTACTGAAGACATCCTACGAACATCAATCACGGAACACGAAAAAGGGCGCCATGAACATGGTAGAGCACAGAGGGCGATTAGCAGCATTGGGGATGTCTTTCATTGGTGTTGTGGAACAGCCACAGACGATGAACTGCACGTGTTGACAGCGAACGAGGAGACAGTCAATAATCACCTCAACAGTGTACAGAACCTCATCAGAGGAGATCATGCTGACCTGGTCAACACAGCATCAACATTAGAAGGCTACGCAGCAAACGTGTCCAGTGTTCTACAACAAGTACACAGGGCGATGATGGAATTCCAAGACGCCATGTCAAGAAAGGAAGACATTACAGCAGCAGATGTTTATGAGACAATCATGTTTTATTTATTAAGGGAACAAAGACAATCTTATTTTAATTCAATGTTATTAGTTTTAGATCAGATTCGCAATAGCTGTAGAGACCGAGTGTCTACACACACGACTATACCCTCTCAACAACTGTACAAAGACTTGAAACAACTTGAGTCACGTCTAAATACAAAACATTGGTCCTTAGTCATTCCAAAAGAAGACACGCACCTATACTACCACTATCCCATTACATCCTGTAAAATAACATCCTCCTCTGTAATCTCCACTATTGGTATTCCAATTCAGCGACGCTCAACAAAATGGAGACTATATGAATACATGCCTGTACCGCTTCGATGGGAAAATCACACCTGCACCATATCCATGGAACCTACAATAGTGGCTACAAACGGGACATCCATCAGGACGCTGATGCGCAAACAATTGGACGAGTGTCAACCTAGGAAGACAGGGTTATGTTTCCTGCCACGACAACATTCAACAGGTACACTATCAAGAGGTTGTGCGGCCCAGCTGATTGCAGGTGGTGACATCGAGAGCATAGCAGAAAAATGTACCTTCCATTGTAGTCCGAGCGAAAATGGAATACTAATCACAGAGATCACAGGGGACACCTTTACTCTAACCAATCCAACTCCAAACACTAACCTACAATGCAGTGATACACAAAAACAAACAGCTATCCCATACAATATCCCAGGCACAGTCGAGGTAACCTTGCCGTGCCATTGCTCGTTACACGAGGGCACACACATCCTGGTAGACAGACAATTTCCATGCGACAGCAGGACATCCTTGGATCCTACCCTGCGCCATGTAGTACCTGTCTCATGGACGACCCTCCATTCATTGATACTAAAACCCTTCGCACATCATGACCCTCCTAGATTCCTCAACCTATCAACAATCCTAAACAAAAATTGGTCTCTATCAACCCCAGTAATGTTCATCCACAACAACATACTAGGGGAAGAAATAAGTACTGTATCCCTACCAAAACATTGGTCAGATGTGATAGACACTACGGCTTTAATACACATCACAATAATAATAATATGGATATCAATTTTAACACTTATTATATTTTGTTTATGCATAAAGATGTACATAATGTCAAAACAAAGAATTATACGGGTACCCGACAGGGACTACCCTTCTGTTTGAGTTTTTTTTTTTGACATCGGGACGATGTCTCGAGGGCGGCGAAGTTGTTAGGATTAGATACATATTAGAATAAAAATATAATAATTAGGAAAATATTTAAGTAGAAGCTATACATGAAACCCAGAATAGTGACAAGTATTGTGAAATAAGTAAGAAAATGATGAAATGCTTGCCTTGCATGGGCAACCTACTTTGCAAGGCAGGTCAAAGAGATATAAGCGACGAGTCAAGAGAAGGGGGGATCAATCGATCAACTGCGGGAGCGAGCACGTCAGAGGGAGCGTTTGAGGCCGGAACGAGGATCAGCCGTTGAAGCGGTCAGACAAGGGCACGAAGGTTCTATTGGCGAGTTGGAGCTGCCAATAAACTCAAGAGGGTCAAGCTGTAGTAGCGGCTTTACAGATTACAGAAAGGGTGAGCAAATAGACAACTTATCAAAGCTTGTAGTCATCAATATATATATTAAATTCATTTTCTTTAAATAGCTGGAACTATTCTGGGTTCATCTTTTAAATATATGCAATATAGATTTTAATTGTTATCTTAATATTTGAATGGATCAGGGAAACATGTTATATAGTTTAAACTTACTTTGTATGCTATAAATGTAAAAGAATATAAAGAAAAGTATTTATTAACTCATAAACTGAACCACTGATTGCAAAGAACCCAATCCTAATACAAGGCTATAAAGAGGCCCCGTAAAAAGTTAACAATGATAAACTATGATTAAACACAATTAAAAACAAATATTACAGGGCTGTAAAAGAGGCCTGTAACAAGTTAACAAGGACAAATTAAATAAATTAAATTGACAACTAAACATAAGAGTACAAGGCTTTAAAGAGGCTCTGCAATAATCTAATAGAATGTAATTGAGTAGGACAAATATCCTACACACAACTCTCAGAACAACACAATTAATAGGGATCTGATTGATAGATAAAATACCCTGACAAAATGGGCATTGCAGAGGATTCTTCTGTTCCATCAGAAAGCTTAAAGTTTCAAATATTTTAATAATATAAATGAGCTACAATTGTTTATTATCCGTTGCCTGATGATGCCGCAAGGCGAAAATATTGTAGCTCATTTATCATCAGCTTGAATATGGAGTTTCAACAAGAAATATCTGCTATTACATTAAAATTGATTTTTCTTTTACCGCTTCCACACTGTCAAATCTTGTCCTCAAAAGCTCTGATTTGAACTTAACAAATAAAAAAAGGTCGCAGGGAGCCAGGTCAGGTGACTACAGTGGGTGGTCCAATACAGTGATGCCGTATTTCTCAAAAAAAAAAGCGTAATGGTCTTGGTGAAGCATCCAGGAATTGGTCTTCCACAAATCGGGTCTTCGTCTTCTCACTCATTCACGAATCTATCTCTATCAGAACCTCAACGAAATAATGTTGATTGACCGTCTGATCTTCAGGGACACAGTAAATGTAGACAAATCATGTCCTTGCATTTTGATTTGCTCATTTTCGATGATTTTTTACCATGGTGAGCTGGAGCTCTTCCAATGCATCAATTGCCGCTTTGTTTAAAGATCATACCACGATTCATCGTAAGTACTCACTCTAACAATTCTGGATCATTGTCAATGTTGTTCAAAAGGTCAGCATAAAAGTTCATTCTCGGTTCTTTTTCCTCTGGAATGAGAAGTTTTGGCACAATTTTTGCGCAAACTTTCATCATGTTCAATGATTCATGAAAAATCTGACAAAAACTTTCATTGTTAATTCCTGAGATTTCAGCAAAAGTTTGAACACTCAGAAGATGATTTTCAAAGTTCAAATTAACCAATTTTCTGGATGTTCTTGTCAATTTTTGTTGTTAAGGGTCATCCAGGGCACGGATCATCTTTGGTCGTTTCATGTCCCTTTTTAAACCTTTTATACTACTCAAAAACTTGTGTGATAAACATTTACTTCCGTACACTTTGTTTAATATGACAAGAGCTTCTGTAGCAGTCTTTCCCAGTTTCACAAGAAACTTGATGTTAACGCTGTTGCTCCATCTGAACACTTTGCATTTTTCCGAAATGCTAGCGCAAGGACTTGAAAGAGCGATTGCTACAGTGAGACTAAGCGAACGTACAACTGTGCCCATAGAGTTCTGGATGGGAGAAGCATCAACAGACACAGATATCTTAAACCTGCCGCAGTGGGTTCACTGTTTGTTGGTAGCAGCACCAATTCGGTTATTTAATTGCCGCACTGACTTGTAGCTTCCTAGCTGCTCCATCTGCTTTTGTGTTTCAATGTATTCTGCAATGCCCAGGTACCCAGGAAAATGACTCCAATGCCCCATGGGTGAACTCTGTATATGAAAAGCATAATATCCTTAACCAAAAGGTTCTTAGAATATATATCCTGGAGAGCATGTAAAGCACTTTTAGAAATGGCATACAAAAGATAGTGGTATTAGGATCTTTCAAAATAGCAAAAAGTTTGGCCGAATAAAGATTTAGTAAGTCAATATAAAGATTAGTATAAAAAATGTGTCAAATTCGTTTAGTACAAACATTATTTTGAAAAATATTTTAACACGAAATTAACTTTTTCACTGAAAAAAATGAAAAGTACAAAGTTCACATAAAAAGAGGCTAGTAAAAATTGTTGCGACTGAAGTAAATACAGATAATGAGCTACTAGATCAGAGATAACAAGGACTAGATATTTCACAATAAAGTGAGTATCGACTAGTATCGATTATCAATCAGACTAATTGCTGTCATGCATGGTTATATATACACATATATATATATATATATATATATATATACATAACCACCTAACCTAACCTATTTGTGATGATTCTTGCTAAACCTAGTACATTAACCACATGCTATTTAAAGTTCTATTTCATCTATATTTTTTGTTTAAATCATTTTTAATCTTCGTAATTGTATTTTATAAACTTTTTTATACAACATATGTGAAAATAAACAAATTTGTAATTAGTTAAATGTTGATTTTTATTTAATTCGCAAAACGAGACTACCTTCTTTAAAATAGTAATCGTGTTCCTAGTATTCAATCATTTTGTCTATAATGTTAACGTCCCAGTAGGCCTAAATGACAGAAACAACATTCCACACTTTAATGAAGCCTACAGGAAAATATACACATACAATGAGAGAAAAGTTGACTTCTTCTAAAAACTTACTTTCCCAGATGTATGGTGCGCAATGATGCCGACAGAGGATGCCAGACAATCGAGAATAACCCTTGGCCAAGGGCGGCTCGAGAAGACTGGATGCTAGCTAGACGCATTGTTACAGTTTCTTATAAACCTTGTTGTAGTCAAAAGTAGGCCTAGTCCATGTATAAATTTATTTATGAAGCTACATGTTTTGTTGCCACAGGCAACTTCATTAGGTTATTAAATACTTTAAAACTGTTCACTTATAACTAACGCATATTATTTTTAAACTGTTCACATATCACTAATACGTGTTATTTAAAAACATTAAAAATATATATCTTTCGTATGAAAACTACATTTATCGTAAATATATAAAGTTTGAAAAGTTTTATATTTAAAACATTAAAATATAAATCTTTCAAAAGAAAACTATAGGGTACTTGTAAAATATAAAGTTTTAAAAAGTTTTAGTATTGTGGCTATTCCCTACTTGCTGGATTAACTTATCATATTACAATTTCAAACTTTAAATAGGTAAACAAAGATTAAGCTCCTTTAAATCATACTCCAGTTCATACTCATCCCGAATAATTTAGGCCAATCAGTCTTACCTCGTTTATCATGAAAACTCTGGAGAGACTAATTGGTAGGTACATACAGAAGTGGGTTCTGTCAAGAAATCTATTCCATAGGAATCAACACGCTTACCAGCCTGGAAAGTCCTGTGAATCAGCTCTATATCAGTTAGTAAGCAAGATTGAGGATGCCTTGGCAAGTAAAAAGATGGAAAAGTGTGCCTTCCTAGGCGTCTTGATAACATGTCATTTGATGCAATTGTGAAGGCAGCGTAAAGTCATGGAGTTGATCATACCGTTTACAGGTGGATAGGCTCTATGCTTCGCAGTACACAAGTACAGTCCTCCCTGAGCCATGAGGTACTAGAGGCCGACGCAACCAGAGATTGTCCACAGGGAGGCGTCATTTTGCCTCTTCTGTGGTCTCTGGTCGTGGACGGCCTCCTTAAAGATCTTACTGTTCAGGGTCATATGCGCAGGATTACACGGAGACATAGTCATCATGGTACAAGGCAAGTTCCCAAGCTCAATTAAGGAGCTGCTTAACTAGTATCTGGGACTCAAGGGTGACTGGTGTGGGAGGGAAGGGCTTTGACTCAATCTCTCCAAGACATACACGTTCCCATATAGTGGGAAGATGGATACTGGCGATGGGAAGATATGGCTTGAGGGAACTAGATTAGGTGTTTTAAAAACAGTGAAATATCTGGGAATGATCCTGGATAAGAAATTGGAACGCTCATCTGGACCATGCCATATTAAAGGCAAAGTCATCTCGGATGGTGATGAGACGACTTATAGGATATGAATGGAGATTGAAACCGAAGGTCATCTTCTGAATTTACAAGGCGATCGTCAGACCTCAACTGTTGTACAGTTCTCTGATATGGTGGACAAAAGCAGTACAAGCCACAGCAGACAGAAAACTTGTGAGCTTGCGGCAGCTAGGAAGCATGCTGGTCACAGGTGCCTTTACGAGCATACCAACTGCTGATTTAGAGTTCCTTTTAAGCCTGCCGCCTCTAGATATTTTCATTATGTGAAGGCGATAATGGCTCTCTATGACAAATGGAGAAGGAGCTATAGTGAGGAGAAGCACTCCGAAATCGTTAAGAAGGTATTGAAGAACTGTGTTGAAAATGCTATCTGATTACATGAAAACTGAGTTCACTCGAACTTTCAACGTTCTCTCAAACTCAAGTTTTGAGTTATATATTTTGACTGGAGAGATAGAAAGCTACTGGGACATCCAGGACAGCTTGTTTAGTATACAGACAGATCACTACATGATTAACAGTCTGGAAAAGGAGGATATTGTCAAACCACTGGGGCACGTTCAAAGCTAGCCTAGGTATGTATTGTACAGTATTACAAGCTGAGATTTGTGCAATCGCAGCATGTGTACATTTAGGATTAGAAGAAAGCCTTAAAAGTAACATTCTAATTCTCTCAGATAACCAAGCGGCAATTAAAGCCCTCAGCTCCGTGGAAGTATTATCCAAATTAATATGATATTCTCTCCTATATTGTATTGATAAAAACATCGTACATAAGATCCTAGAGCTTGTTAGAGGCACTGGGGCAGATGTACAATAAAGAAAAGAAAGAGGAGCACAATAGGCTCTGTTAGGAATTAGGATAGTTTTAGTTAGGAATATAATATTAAGTTATTTTATTGAAAACTTAATTGAGAACAATATATATACAAATATATAACAATATATATATAGCCACCTTTCTTAACCTTGGACGTGTAATTCACTTAATGGACATTAACATAGAAAAGTTGATTTTTTTTTTCATGAATAAGTTTTAAACTCCACTTTGAAAACTTATTTATTTATTAACAAATAAGGTATGTAGAACATGTTTTAAAAAATCTCAAAAAAAGCAGTACCGGTAACTTTCTTTATATACAATTACTATTAAATTTAATATTCAAGTACTTAATCGCCTGTTTGTTATAGGCCTACCCATGAAGCTGTAAATTAACCTCACTTTCTCAACTTTGAGATCCTGCATTTCCTATTATTTATGGTTGCATGCAAGTTTTGTTTGTTTTCTTGGTACTTACGTATTAACGCCACCGCAGCAGAAGTTGCGCTAATGTGCATGCGCCAATAAAGAGCAAACTGGTTTAAGGGAAGCAGAATTCCATTTTTTTCAGCTTTGAGATTCATATACTTTCATTTTATGATTTGTCGCAAAAATTTTAGGCGTAGATTGGCGGCACTTCACTTTTAAAGCTCATGTTTATCCATGATCTAATTTCAAATTATTAACTTCAATAAACTTACGAAAGGTTTGGCCAGGTGATTATATATATATATATATATATATATATATATATATATATATACATAAAGTAAGCAAATATTGGCGCATGCTCATTAGCAACTTCTGCTGCGGTTGCGTTAATACTTAAGTACCGTTTTCTTATTCAGTGGGTAAGCTATATATTATATTTAAGCCTATATACAAAAATGGGGTTGTTATAACATGGTCATGCTCTTCTTAATAATTACATTTTCACAATTTGTTTTTTGCCATACTGACTATTGTTATAAATTACATTTTCTTTTATATCTTAAGATTATTTCCACCAATTATATCTGTTGAATGTATATATATATATTTAGTTATTATATATATTGTAATAAGATTCTATAAAAAGTGTCTTTTCAGAATTACTTAAATATAGACCTAGCCTATCCCAGTTCATTACACAACTAATTATCACTATTAAACAAGCAATACTACTAAAAGGGAGGATAATTTCGATTATAAAATATACAGCCATTAAATTTCAACTCCTTAACAAAACTCTTAAAAATATTTGTCCACAAAGTTTACACTTTTAAAATATACCTGTAAATGACTAATTATTTATTTTAAGCAAAGATGACACTTATTTTAGAAGCATTTTTAAGTTAGGCCATTACTTTTTGCAACAATCTCTTCAACAGGATAGACAGTAGACACCTTTATGGAATTATTACACTTGCATATTTACAGTTTTCACGCTGTAAATACAAAACTTATCACCAATCACCAGGTAGATAAATATACATAATACATACAATATACCAGCCACATCACTCAAGTTGACACTTAATGCAAATTAGATCATAGATCCAAAAATTCATGCAGTTAGGTATTGAAAGTAAGTACAGTCAAGTTATTACAGTGTAGACTAATCATTTTAACTATCAAAGGTTCCCGTAATTACAAACTATTGATAACCTGATACAATAGATAAAGAATGTAAATTATACATACAAGAATTCAAACTTGGAAGATAGACACACAAGACAGACAAAAGCTTATAGAACGATTTCATCCAAACTATGACTGTATATAAGTAACACGTAACTTCATAAGTAAGTTATTAATCAAAAATAATAAATTTAATAAGCCATAAAAATAAATATTTGATTGAATTGTTTAAAGAATTTTTAGTGAGGAGAGAGATATTTGTGGTACCACTTTAACTCTATGTAAATATATCTCAATTTCTTCATAGACTGTGAAAATTTAAATACAGTACTGTAAAGATCTCAATACAGTACAGTAAAGGATTAAGTTCGTTAATATCAAATTCCTATCATAATAATTGATGACACTTCGAAATGTTAAAACACACCTCTGTTTACTATGACATTCTAAAAATATGAAGAAATATAATTAATATATACTGTATACTGTAGTAATTTATACGTATATCAGTATAGTACTTATATCTCCAAATATTTCATACAACAAATTCTTGTTGCAGTTCTAACGGGGAAGAGTTTTTCATCTAATTGTTTCAAAATTTTTTAGAACTACTATTTCCAGTTCTCACGATTTTGTTGATTAGATTGCAAATTATGTATGCGTTTTCAAAGTGAGTTCTTTTGAAATAGAAATAAAATTAATTCTATTATCACACGCCTCATCCAACAGAAAAAGCTCGAAATAGATTGACAATAATAATAAAAGACGACATAATGCAAAAAAGAAGTAAAATTAAAAGAATGTATGATGTTTGGTACTGTTAGGAATTAGGATAGTTTTAGTTAGCAATATAGTCTAAGTTCTTTTTAGGAACACAGAATGACAACTATTATTGTGACAGACCTGGAAAAATGATGAAATTGCTTACCTTGCAAGCAAGGCAGACGTCATTGATGCTACAAACACATATAAACCCTTGGGTGAGAGAAAACTTGGTCAGTGGGCCAAGATTAATCAAGGGAAGTGCTGCAGGAATTTTTGAAGATAGCCAGACGGACTTGGCGAGTAAGAGAATCCTGGGAGCATAATTCTGGAAGATAGCCAGACGGACTTGGGGAGTAAGAGAATCTTGGGAATATTGAGACTTCAGATGAGCATCCATGAATGGCAAGCAGGGTGAGCAAACTTCGTGTCTAAACCTTGTAATTTATTTTAGACACAAGTAATAATAAAATATAATGTAGAATCAGATCTGTGAGTCACAATAATTATTAGAGTCATTCTGCATTAATAGTAGTAATAAAGATATTGTATTATTATAATAAGATAGGAGATAGTCATTGTTAATAAAAATTAATTAGTATACTGAACCACTGATTTGATTTTAATTGAAATTAAAGAACCCAGGTAGTTTTGAGGGCCGTTTCTAAATTATAATTTAGAAAAAAAGACATAACGGCTAGATAAAGCCTTAATAGTGGCCGAAAATGGACTGACCTCGTCCCGTAGCGGTCTGCCGTTCAACTTCCTTCTCGCGCGGCTCTCGGAACAGACTCTCGCTTGGCTCGCTAGTTCAAACCCTCCACTCCTCGTCTCCCCCCCTTCTTCGTGATCTTGCACTGCTTAACAAAATCGCAAGTGCCAATTCATATTTTATTATTTAGAATTCCTTTACATCCTAATTTATACTTATTATAGTTTTTGTTTGGTGGGCTCCTTGGCTGGGCCACAAAATTTTCCAGCAATTTCTGATAATTTGAGGTTTGGTACATCAAAAATTAAATAAATTTTTTTTGATAATAATTTTTTATTAATCTTTGGTTTATTCTGCGTTCATCAATATATAACACTGAGCGTATCTTACACTTATTAGGCGTTAAAAACTTTTTTTTAAAAACTGTATCTCATGTTTTGTTTCACTCTACTTTCATATATATGCTAGCAGTAGTTGCTTTTGTTTTCACAGTTGGCATACACGACTCAGCTGACTTTTCTAGTACAAATAATTTATGGAAGCTGTTTTTGACGTTTGTGTTTATATTACAAATTACAACTTACAAGTAGTGTTCTAGTGTTGCTAGTACGCTTTTACGCTGTAAGTTAGTACGCTAGTACGTTGTTATTTCTTGTTTTATTGAATTGGTTAGTTTTATTGAAGTTTCTGTGAATTTTGACATTCAAGAAGTAAGGTTTAAAGTTACCATTGATCTAAAATGCCCAGATATACAGTTGTTCCTATAGTGTTAAAAACGTAAAAACCTAAGGCAGTAGTTAGGCCTAGGTTATAAAGTCCTTATTCAGATGAGGTTGAAAATTGTAGGCCTAGGCCTACAGCTGAAAATCAAGAAACGCCAAAGGAAAAAGGTGCATCTAACATTAAAATCACTCCTAATTTCAAAGATTGTTCTAGTTTCCACTTTTATGAATGTAACATTATAATTGACTCTGGTATTCTGAAGGACATATTTTCTAGTTTTGCGATTTGTCATTGTCGTGAATTTGGAAATGCCATGTCTTTGAAAGTTGGATGACAGTTTGGGGTAGCTGCAGAAATATGTGTCACTTGTGATTTAAAACACAAGTATTTTACATCTAATCAAATTTCATGTCATGTACATGACAAAGAAACTAAACTGTTTGACCTAAATGTTAGATATGTATATGGGCTAGATTGGTAAAGGGTCCACGGCAAGTAAAATGAACTTACCAGTATTATGAACTTGCCACTCCCTCCTTCCAAGTTTTCGCTATAGTTTTATGTAAATTTGTAGGAGAGAAGTGTTTGTGGATTCAATGAAAAACGCTGTCGAAGAAGCTGTAAAAATAAATGAGGGCAGTAGAGACATAAGTATAGCTCTTGACGGAACATGGCAGAAGCGTAGACACACTTCTTTGAATGGAGTGGTCACAGCTACCAGTTTTGACTCAGGGAAGGTGGGGCTGTTAGGTCTAAATCTTTTGTAGATGTAGAGATATGTCACATAATGGAGAATCTGTAGTGTTAATTATCCTGGGGTAAGTGGAGGAATGGAAATTAGCAGAGTAAAAGAAATATTTGAACGATAATAGTAGACGAAGAGTCCAAAGCATGTCAAGAAGTAGCAGATAGCAATGCTAATGGTACAGCCTTTAAAATAAATAAAAAACTAGTGTGCATTACACATGTAACAAAAAGAATCTACATAGATGGTATAATTAGAAGTTTTGAAGAAAAAAAAGAACGGTTGGTAAAAATTTTGAGGTTGGAAAAACGTTGATAGGAAGAAACAGTTAAACTGGTGTAAGTATTGTAAAAATTCAAAAATACTGTAGGTTAGTTATAAAAAGGAACCTCTAATAATTTGGAATCCATGAGAAGAGACATTTGGCCGTCGGTTTTTCACTTATGTGCCAGTAACATTAAGCCCGAGCATTCTCTTTGCCCTAAAGGCGAGAACTCTTTTAGATACTAAACAAACAAAACATTTTGAGGTACTAAATGTTGGTATTTTTTAAAAAGGCTGTGTTAGAGTATTCATAAAACCCTTAAAAACAAGCATAACAAAATTCAGTAAGATATCTTTTATGGTTCCTGAGAAAAGATAGATTGAAAACTGCCAATATAACATTAGCGGGGTAGGAGGTACCGAACCCACTTAATCATTAAAAACTGCTTTTAGATACATGTTTCTATAAGTTAAAATTGCAATTTTATAATCGTTATAATTTAGAAAATATTGTACTAATTTGTATGAACAAATCTATAAGTAGGTCTTTTTCTTCTTAAAATTTAATTTTCTTTCCTTTGCAATGTTTATTTATTTAATATTATAATATATTTTGTTTAGTCTCTAAAATCATAAATAATTTTTTTTAAAGTTAAAGTCAAAGATAAATATTATAGTTTTATATTATTGAAATATTATGCATGTAATAAAGAGTGAAGTTTTTATAATAACTAAACTCATTTTAATATTCTAATAGAAATATCTTGAAAATTTTTTCTTTTTATATTGTATATTGAAAATATTTTTTAAATGTGCTTTGTTTTTAGAACGAAAACGTAATGTCTGATTTATAGAATAGATTCCCCTCAATAGATTATAGTACTATTATATATATAGTATATTATTATATATTAATATATAATAATATATTATATATTAATATATAATAATATCAATATATATAATAAAAGTATCACTATTTTTATTGTTTTTATAAATCCAAGTGCAGTATGGATTTTATAAATTGAAAAACAAGTATTTTTTTTTTTACAATTTAAGCTACTAACAGCCACAAGAAATTAAAGGGATTAACCATTGTGGGAGCTAGATATTTTCTGATTACATTTTGTGTTGTTACAAAGTTGAGTTAGACCTACACAAGCTATCAACTAACTATGTTTTTACTAGGCTATAATTTCTGAAAAATGTTAAAGTAGATAATATCCAGGTTTTAAAACTGAAAATGTATGCAGTGTTTGACATCTTGATAGTAGATGGTGTTTGTGAGATTTTGTACTTCAACTATTATTAAGAAAAGTGTGTGAACCTAACAACTATTATTGTATTAACTTGGAATTAAAGTGAATTCTGTTACAGTACATAGAATTTAAAAATATAAATAAATAAATAAATAAAAAGTTATTGCTACACGGTTATAGGCTACCGTGTTTAAAGGAACACAACTACTAAATAGAGCCGATTGGTCATATTATAAGAGTTAGGTATAAACTATTGGAAATAATTATTTTATCCTTACAACTTATTAGGTTTGATATTTATGTAAAATATACAATGTGATTTAACAATAATCTAAATAATTCTTTCAAATGAGAAGAAAGTAAATAATTTAAAGTAACTTTTTTGAGAGACTTCTATATATATCTACTAAACACACAATATAGGCTGTGTTAAAATATTGAGTAAGAGTTATTCATTTATATTTTAAACAGTTTAAACGGATATATTTTGACAGACATATTGTAGGGTATTATACGGCAATAATTTCATTTCGTTGCATTTTGAGTTTTTTTGTTGTTTTAAACATAATTTGACATGAAAAATGGTTAAGCCTAGCTTTAACTACGAAAGTAATAACACTCAATTTAAAAATATGAATCATATATTATAAATGACGTTTACTATTCCTGAGGAAAATTTAATCATAAAAGTGTAGACTATAAATCACTGAATCCTATACATCATTAATAAATGGTGCAAAAAACATTCCACAAACCTTTTTATTTTCTAGATAAAACAAAAATGTTATTAAATTAAATTTGTATACCTATATATTTCAATTTTTTTTAAATGTCTTATTATTTATTTAAAATTTGTGTACGTTATTTTACTGTATTTTATTTATTAGTAAAAAAAATGTTTTATTTTATTTTCTAAAAAATTTTTTTACAATTTGAATTTGTTTTTTAAAATATATGTTCTATACATTTAGAATGTTTTGTTTTTTTAGAACGTCATGTTTCTAAAAAGAGGAAAGGAAGTTGAGAAGATTTAAAAGATGGGAAATTAGTGGAGTTCCTATACCTAGAAGAATTACTGCCCGGAAATATAATGAACTAGTCATTCTTTACCTATTGCCTATAGTGTAATACTGGAATTCCTATTATCTAGATGAATTACTGCTCAGAAATGTAATAAAGTAAGTATTCATTCTTTACCTACTTACCTATAGTGTAATAATTAGGTTTTCAATCTTATTTAGAATGTTGTAAATCATAAGCTGTGAATGTATGTACTTGCTGTTTGAAACGGATCACTGAGTGAAGGTCACATTTAGTTATAAGGTCCTACACTACAGAACCTGAAAAAACTGACTTGGACTACTGAAGCCACCCATATTAAGAAAAATTTAATTTTTACAAGAATTCGAATTTTTCCGAATCTGCATAGACTCCTGTCCGTTGGAATGTGTATACTCTAAATTCTAATATTACAACTGGGTTTGTTACCTCAAGCTGTGAGTCAGAAGAAATTTGCAGAATCCGCACAACTCTGATGTCCAACAAAATCTTACAAGACTTGAAACATAAATACAATGTTGATATTAAATACAGGTAAATAACCAAACCGTTAATAATAATTCCCTTAAGGATTGATCCCATTTTAGCCAGAATCCAGTAAATTAACGAGAGAAAATAGTTTATGTAGCAATAACATTCTACAAATTTGGATATTTTCTTTTTGAAAAAAGAACAATTTTAATATCTGTCGAAACTAAATAAAAATATTATGGTCATGGATACCTAAAAATGGAAGGAAATCGTCAAAATAAGTAAATTGCATAGATTTTACCATGAGTGAAAGCATTTTGTAAATAAAACACTACTGTATTAAGCAAAATAATTAACAATTTGTTCGTTCCTTTTTGTGATGTATTCAGCATTTACATTTTATTTCTATTAAGTTTGTTTCTTGTAAACATAAATAAACAGGTTCTAAACTACTTTTGACTTAAAATATAATTAATAATGTATATACTCATGGTATGTTCAAATACATCGTAAAACCCACGGTTATAAAATAATAATAAATTAAGATAAAGTAAATAAATAATGGGTTTAATTTAAAATAGTTTTAAAACCAAAATAATGCAATTTGTTGTTCAGTGCATAGGGATATAATTGATTATGGTATCTCCATACAGGATACATACGATTTTAATAATATTAAAATTAAGAGAGGAAAATATTTCTTGTTGTAAATGTTTATCGAATACAATCTTAGGTTATGGGAAATTCATGTGACTATGGTAGCCAAAATCTAGTAGTTTCTTAAAAGTGAAATATTTTAGTATTTTATAACACATCATTAGTATAAGGCTGTAATTGATTTTAAAGACAAGAGTATTTACTGGAAATTACATAAAGTAATACTCTTTAAAAAAAAAAAAAAAAAAAAAAAAAAAAATTGCTTACATTTTGCTTCAAATTTTCAGCTGCTGTAAAAGTAGAATGTACTAGATAATAGAATAATAAAAACCATGAAAGAGAAATAAACTGACCTACTAAAATAAATAATTCAAAAAGCAAATATAAAGACATTGTGAATAAATACACCAACAGATTTAAAATACGAGAACAAAAACACAAAGAAAGTACGTTTATTACTGAAAACAAGTGTGAGTGTAATAGCCTAATATCTTCCAGAGGATAATAATTTTCTGAAGTTATAGCGTATTGAAAACATGACGAGAGAAGTTTGAACCTGTAGCATAGAGCCTCACAGAAAAATATAAACAATATAGGGACTTGAAAAAGAGCAAAATCTTTAAGAAATGTACATGTATACCATATTGTGCAACAGAGATGAAAATTAGAACTATGTTTGTAAAGTTAACACAAACAAATATAATAAATACTCGAATCCAGTGTTATCGTTGATATACAGATTTAATGATTTTAAAATGCAATAACTCCCTGTCAATTGTATCGATATCAATAAATAGATCTTCAAGATGTCTGTAAAACATATACCTGAATATTTCAGAGCAAGGAATTGTACAATTCCTTTTAACACAATATACAAAGAGTCAGGAAATCTCATTCACGATAACATCAAGACTTATTAATGAAATAGGCGTTTGTGTTTACATCAGCTCTGACATTTTACTGATGGATTATTATTTGTTTATCTAATAACCTAGATGTCTTATTCTCAATGCATTGAAATGCTTATTTGAACGAAGTGGGTTGCTAGTTTCTCAAAGTGATTGTTGTTAGGTAAAATTGTCACGTGATCTATCCTATTTTTATTTCTAGTTTTTCATTTTCGTAATAAACTCTCTCAAAATGTACAGCCACATTTCAAAAATTCATCACTATTTTAGGAGATCAAATTGTCAGGACACGCTTTACAACACTTTTCGTCCATTGGCAATTATATATAGCTTTCTTGGACATTTTACTTTCAGTAACGTATTTCAATGCGATTGCAAGAAGTTGAAATTAAATTTCATTGGAATTAAAACGTTTCTATCCGTCATCATCCAAGGCTATTTAATTTTGATAGTAACCAAACAATTGATTGACTTTATATATTTAAGTATACTTTTGGGTTTTCTTTGCTTTGTTCACATGTTTGTGTGTTTCCTTACAAACAAACATCTTTTAAATCTCTTTATTGACATCGAGAAAATTGACCGAGAGTTAAAACATTTTAAAATAATTAAATCTATTAATCATCGAAAACGCTTTGTTAAGTTATTCATTAAATTTCTTTTTATAAACCTTACAAAATATTTTCTTATTATCTTTGTTGAACCAAATTCTCATACATATATTAACGTACGCGTGTTTTTATTTGATTTTGCTATTTATCAAGTCCCAATAATATTCACATTTTTCTGTGACGAGTTGTGCTACAGATTCAAACTTCTTTCTTCTTGTTTTCAATATATCATATCTTCAGGAAAGTATCATCTTCTGGGAGATATTAGGTTATTACACTCGCACATGTTTTCAGTGATAAGGCTGCTCCATGTGTGTTTTGGCCCACGCATTTTATGTCTGGTGGTGTATATCTCAATGCAAGCAATATTTTTACTTTTTATGTTATTTATTGTAAATGATAAGAGGTATACTTATCATCTATGGCTTTTATTGCACTACTATTTAGTACATTCAACTTTCACAGCAGCAGAGAATTTAATGAAAATTGTAAGTATGTTATAGATTTTTCTTTAAAAAAATGTTGCTATGTATGTACTTTGGAGTAAAAAATATAGTTTTTATTATTATTGACAGTACTATACTGATGGTCAATTTAACACGTAGGCCCTAGTATATATTACTCTTAAAAAAATGTTTTAGTAATTGACTAAGTTATTTATAATTCATTTTAATTTAAACTCTTTATCAGGGAAGATTTTTATTATTTTTTAAAATTTCTTTTATTCATTTGTTTTGTTTGTACATTATCAGAAAACATGTAAGTAACATAATTATTTTCAATTAACATAATTATAATAACATATACAATATACAAACTAAAATACAATTTACAGACAAATAATTCGAAATAGAACTTTAACACTTTAAACACTTATGCAACTAACAAAGAAAAACCAAAATTATATACCATTCTGACACAAATGTACAAAGAAAATGTAAGCACTTCATTTAGGCTATTAGCCTGTTTTGAAGCTACCCTCATTGGAAAAAAGAAACACAAATAATACTTATTATTATTAATATTAGTTACTTCATGGATTAGAACAAACTGACTGTGAAAACTTGTAACATATATAAAATTAACAATATAATAATTACAAAAATTAGCAGAAAAGGTGGAGTCTGTTAAAAACATTGAAAGAAAGAGAAAACATTTAGTACCAAAAATATATACACAATAGATATACTAAACACTAATTTAACATATGTTTTAAAAGAAGAAAATTCAAAGCAACACACTTGCACAAAAACAAACACACAATCACATACAATAGTCCTAAAGACATCGTACACATATTATTGTAATATGAACGTTGTATCGTTTAAAACGAGTAACCATCACATCAAATATCTCAAAAAGGTTTTAGATTTCGTACATTTTAAAAATATATTCTGGTATATTGTTAAAAATTTTAGGTGCGACGAATGAATAAAATTTCATAAACAAAGTCTTATTTGGCTTTAGTACAGGAAGTTGCTCCTAAGTCTCATTTTATCTGGGTTATGTACTAATGTTGTATTTCCACTCCATATGTTTAACATATTTAGAACCTTATATATAAAAAAATATTGCAGTGGAAGTACTTTTAACTATCTGAGTAAAGATTTTTGACAAATTATCCTCATAGATAGTTTTTGAAAACTCAAAATCGCCTTAAGATTAGAAATAAGTACTTCCTCAACACGACAAACCATAAGTTAGTCTACTGTGTATTAACGAGTAATATATATTTTTAAAAACGTAAATAGGCGACAGGTTTTTTAGAAAGTAAAACGTCCAATGTTTGTGTAATTTTGTTTGTAGTTTTCTCATATGCGGTTTCCAAGACATTCAATCTCCACAGTCAACCCCAAATACTTTATACTTTGCACCTGTTCAATAGAATTACATTGATATGAGCATGTAGTATTGTTTACACATTGTATACATTATACATCTAGAGGTGCAACTAATTACTTAGTTATTTTTAAATGAAATAGTAGAAACTAAGTTTTGTCAGTATTAAGCATCATGTAATGTTTAGAAAACCAAACTTTTAATGTATTTAAATCGTATGCATATCATCTCGCACATTTTTTCAAGATTCCGCCAGTTAATATATGACTGTATCATTTGCGAATGAGTTTATATTCCCACGAACACTTGCATTACATTAACTATTGATATACAGATCCCTGAGGGACACCATATTTAACTTTGACAAATTGGCACATGCATTACCCGATTCTAACTACCTGTAAACGATCAGTTAGATAGCTTCTAAACCAGTTATTAACATTCTACATTTATTTAATTTGGAAAGTTATATTTCACGATCTACCATGTCGAAAGCTTTTTTTTTATATCCAGTAGTATTTACACATTTACTATTATTTAACCCATCATAAATAGAGGAACTAAATTTTAAGAAAGCATCTTCAGTGCAAAACCCTCCCTAAACCCAAACTGGTTATTGCTAAAAAATTTCTCTTTCTCGAAAAAATTAATAATTCTATACTTTAGCATTTTTTCAAAAACCTTTGAGAAAACAGACAGCAGAGAAATAGGTCTATAGTTTGCAGCAACTTTCCTGTCACATTTTTTGAAAGTAGGTACTACGAGGGCCTCTTTTAGTCTACCAGGAAACACGCCAGTCACGAAAGTTAGGTTTATTAAAAATTATATGACATCCGTTATATGTATATTGATAGCCTTGAGCAAAGATGCGCTCACACCATTAATTCCTGGAGATTTGCCTGTTTTTAGCCCACAGATTGTTTTTCCCAATTTCGTCCTGTGTTATTGTTTTATATATGTGGAATTTTTCGTTTCATGGTCCTTAAAATGACTACCGTATATTGAAAATATAGAACAATTTGTTAGAAATTGTATCCTAATAACATTTACTGAGTTAAAAAAATGAAAATAAAACTTATTACTTATTATTAATGGATCTGTAGTAACAGTTCCATTTCCCTTTGCAAATGTAGAATTCTTGAAGATTCACGCCTTTGACTCTTAACCTCGTTTAGAATCTTCCATTGCAACCTGGAATTTCCTTCACATTTTTTAAACACATTTTTATAATATTAAGAGTTAGCCTCCTTTATGTCATTCTGTATCTCCACTTTACATTTTATAAACCTTTCCTTTAGGTTTGGGATGTTTCTTTATTCGTCTATATAGCTGGTTTATTTTATTAATTTTAAAACATAAGTAGTCTGTAATCCAGGGTTTTTTTTGTTATAGACGGTCTAGAATTTGCTTTGACCAGTCAGTCGAAGCAATGTATTTGTTCAGCTTATCATTGTCAATAGCCTGAACAGGCCTAACTTGACGTTGCAATTAAATATTAACTTCTAATAACAATAGCACTAAACTTATTGCATGCTAATCTGTAATGTCATTATCTAGATTCTCTGATTCAATATTTACTTTAAACCTCTTGTTTATTCTAACACACGCTTATTCAATACATGTGGCTGAATTATTTACTACTCTTGTCAGTTTATTTATTAAAATTTCAAGGCCGTAATTTGCTAAAAGTGTGATTATTTGTTTGTTTATTGTTAAATAATAATCATAATTAATTAATATCTCCTATTAAAATTGGTCGCATTTACTATCTACCTGAGTAAACAAATGTTTTAATTCTTCTGTAAATATATTGAAACTGCCACTATATAATTTACATATTGAGTTTTTTAAATTATTCTGCCACCTTAACCCCTACTGCTATAATCAAAAAATTTACGCAATATGTTTCACTGTGAATATCATTCTTTACGTATACCAAAATACCACCAGCTCTATAGTCGTTATTACAATTTGATAAACAAAACTTTCAATTGATAAAGACTAATTTCATGCTGTTCGATCCATATCTCAGATAAAACAATTACACGAGGCAAAGAATCACAGATTGACAACCTGGTTACAAAATTATCAAAAATTTTCTAATGCTCCTAATATTTTTAAGTTACACGACTATAAAGATAATTATGAAATAAGCTATGTACATATTTCAAAATATAATGATCACCATTTAAATAATATTACTTAAAACTGAATTATAATTTACTTAGATCTAAATTATGAGTATATCATTGACAACATATTATTGTGTTCAAAATAATTTAATTTGAAAAGTTACGAAATAGCACAAAAATAATAGAAAAAATGTTATGGAGTTTACAACGTCACTAACTCGAATCTGAATTTGCCTTGATGATGGCTCATTTATTTCTTTTATTGTCAGGAGAATATTGAACCGTAATCATTTAAAAAGTCAAACCTCTAGATAGCATCTAGAATCTAGACGATGTCCCATTGATCTTAGGTAAATAATAATATATTTATTTGGTTTGTATGCTATGCTGGTATTACTGTATCTAATTTTCATCAATCTATAACTACTGGTTTCTGGTTATGAAGGGAAAATGCTCGGGGTGTCATCACAAAACTAATTATTAAAAGTTTGGTTATAATAAAAATAATAATTGTTTCATGTTTTTCATTCAATGCAGTCTCATGAGATGCTGTTGGACCTTGGAGCAGTACGGCTTCAGCAACTTCCTCCTGATTCGAAACACGAGGTATAAACTTGGTGGTAACTTTTGACATAATTAATAAATACGTCAGACTGCTAAAGTTGGTAATAGAAAAATGTGCATATGATAAATAGATTTCAATTATCTTTCTACATGATTATACCATTCGCTTAATAATAATGATTCTCTATGTTTAAGGTTTCCCTATTTCAAATTCAAGTTCGGGCCTCCAGATTCACTCTTACCGGCTGTGGATTCTTCAAAATATCAAGATCTACCTTACTATCGGTAAGTGACGTCAGTACTGTGTCAAATAAATGAAGGTCATCCTCTCTACCAACAGTGGTAAATAAAATTAATGGTTTAATTTATTTTTCCGTGTTTTATTTTCTCATGTGAAGAAAAGTTAATTAGTATTTTACAGTGTACAAATTATACCACTTATAAAAATGTTGATAAATATGGTTTTTGTAAGATTTTTAGGAATAAAGGTCTGTTCATTTCATCATTCATCGATCGTTTCTGTAACTTAGTGTTTCCTACACGGCATCTGAGCTATCATTCATATCATCAGACACCTGCACTTGAAGCCAAACTGTTCAATAGTAACGTTGCATGGTTGGAGTGTAAGTTTCTTCAATTTTAGGTTTTTTGTAAATATTTTTATATCTTTTATCTTGTAAATCGTAAAGAAAATAGTCCGGCACTAATTTTATTAAGTTTTCATTGTCCATGGTAGCAAGACAACGTACATAATATCTATTCGATACGAATGTCTACTGATCGGATCGATGGCTGTATGTCAACTGAACTTGTTGGATCGGATGGCGCATTCATACTGAGCGTTTTGCATGCGTAAAGTGCGCTCCGTTGTGTTCAGACACGTTCAGCTTCCAGCAAATATTCTCGTACTGAGATGGAACCGCCATATCGTAACGTAACGTATACGTTACACTTGGTATGAATACTTCCATTTACCAAACATTAAAAAACATTTGTATTGTAGGAAACGGTATGTTATGGAAACGATCAATGCATGACGATATGAACAGACCTTAAATCGTACATAGAACTACGATAAAGGATATTAGGTGCAATAATTCTTTCTCAATCAGTTATTAAAATTTTTATAACTATTCTGTTTCTATTTAAAAAATAGATTTTATTCTGCGATGGGTCTTAGACCAGTAAATTTAATCATAGATCTTTCCATTTTTTTTGTTGTTTAATGAGTATACCTTTGTCTCAGCAGTGCATAATTTGTATTTTTTTTTATTACTAAAAAAGAAATGGATTTGTCTAAAATATTAAAATATAATGAGTGTAAATTATTGAATGAAAATTCTACGACAGTTGCTCAGATATTGCATAATTTCATGTAATATGTTTTAACCTTCCAGTTACTAAAATTTACTAAATAGTTTATTAATGACAGCAAAATTTTCAAACCTTCCCATACAATAAAAAATGACAATCCGTCCTTCCGTTCATTCACTAACATAAATCATTTTTCACAAGATTTTACACTTATTTTCATTTCACAACCGATGTTCTTAATACCTCTATAATCTATAAGTAAATAAAAATTAAAATGGTTAATGAATATAATATTTATTAATTTAATTTAAAATGTTTAATTATTTTATCTTGTGTCATCTTATTTGGAAAGTATACATATAAGAACTAATAATAATTGTGAAATATTGATTGTGAATTTATTTCAAACTAAAAACGATATCTACGAACCACACTCAACAAGATTTTTCGTCATTCCTTTAGTTCTAAATTATGATGGTAATATGGTATTACAACTGATAATGTTTTTCAGAGAGGAATTGTTTTGTAATATTTTAGAATAATTTCATTTTGTTCACTTCCCTTAACATTTTCAATTATAAATAATAGAAAGAATAACATGTATTTAGCTTTTATTGGATGACATTATAATAAATTATTTTATGATTTTTTTAAATAGATGTTAGCTACTTTGGGCACAACCTTCACAATTCTTTTGCAGAATTGGATTGAAACAGAAGTAAAATTTGAGATCGACTACAGAGATTGAAAAGTATCAGATATAACAAGATAATCCACTTTATAGAAGTAATGTGACATTTATATTAACTGTTTATATATGTATTAATTCAATGTTACTTTACTATTAATATAGTTTAGTATCAAAAATAAAAATAAAATAGTTTCTATAAAAATGAACGGTTAAACAATTATTTTGTTACATATTTAATATTTACATGTAAATCCTGACATGCTAAGTGTACTAAACGTAGGCGGTGACATCCGTCGCCTTAGCAGAAAGAAGCCTCATGATCTAATGGCTTAATGTAGCGGAGAGTATTTAGCTATTAATTCTCTCATACACAGCGACTCTTTGTAAGAAAGTAAAATCGTTTGTCGGTCTGGTGGACTGGTTATGATAACCGGGGGTGTTTTTAGTGGGTAAAAATCCCACACTACCATTGCGTGCAATGGTGTATTTTTGAAGATTTTTACCTCCACAAAAAAAAAAAAAAAAACATATTTAATATAAATAATCCAGAGGTTTTAATTTTTTTTTTTAAATTGTGATATTTCCACCCTGTACGAAATGTACCACAGATTCCAACAATCGTACTACATGCAGGAGTCTTTTCCCTGTATCGACTTAAAAACTTTTTAAAGATAAATCCCCACTCTTTATAATCGATTGTACCAAACAAAACAATTGAATTAAATCTGGTCCCGAGGATGTACGCCTAGAAATTGAAACGTGTTGAATGAAGCATTCATCGAATATGGTTTGCTTCACTTTCTTTATTGTTATCCAGGGATTATTGGCTTTCACAAATTTGTGTAATATCATACTACAATTTCTACATACACTTTTACAACCACTACCTTTAAAATTAGTAAAAGTACATATGTATAAGCATATTAAGATCAAAAACCTTGCAGAAATCATATTCTTGACAAAAAAGTTTATAATAGAGGCCCCTATCCCATGAATACTCTAATAGCTTCAGTGTTGGTAGTGAATGCGAATTAGTCAGAAGAGCACCGACATGAAAGATGGAAAAGAAAGAGCTAACCGAAGATTATGAAGAAAATTTTAGGGTAATTTCTTGGTCTTTAATTGTTTATTTCAGCGTGCTGAATTTGAAAGTAAAATTGCTTCTTCTTTCCTACGATAAAGTCTTCACGGTAATAGACTTATAAATGCTTAACAGAGGTTTATTTTTGATCTTGGTGAATTTAGTAGCCGAGATGATTGTAAACAAACGATATGTCACAAGTCATTCTTTGATTGTAGTAGTCAAATAGGAAGGTTATGCAAGGAATGCTGACAAAATACTTCATTAACAATGTGTGTAGCATGAATGCTGACACATGGAATTTTATACTTAATTTACAGTTGTAACCTATTAAATATTTCCAAATACAAGATTACATCACTTATTATATTGAATATATGTTGCCTTGATGAATTTGACATGGACTGAAATCAAGAATTTATATACAGGGGGCGGCAGAAATACCTAATGGTTTTTGTTCGTGCACAGTACAGCAGTTGTGTGGAGGGGGGGGAACGCGGCGTTCTCAAGGCCACTCGAGGGAGTTTCAGTTGCTATGGAGCAGTGGTCCAATGAGCATCGTGTGTTCGTCGTTGAGATGTATTTTAAAAGTGGTGATTCTGTTGTTGTCACACAACGTCAGTTTCACAGACATTTTCATGTGGGTAGACAAGTTCCATCCCGTAACACCATCAGGTCGTGGGTCAAGAACTTCAGGTCAACTGGTTCAGTGTTAAAACAAAAGCCTGGAGGACGCCCAAGGTCAGTGAGAACGCCGGAAAACGTTGAGCTAGTGAGGCAAGCCTTGCTGAATAGCCCGCATCGACATGTGCGTAGACAAGCTGCTGCTCTTCGAACGTCCAACCGGTCAGTGAGAAGAATATTTCACGAGGCGTTACACTTTCACCCTTATAAAATTACAATTGTTCAACAGCCTCATGACTATGCTAATCACCAAAGATTTTCTGAACAAATGATTGATTTGATGGATGATGAAACAATTCTTGTAATGAGTGATGAGGCTCATTTTCATCTTGATGTAATTGTCAACAAACAAAATTTTCATTATTGGTCGGACACAAACCCACAAGAGTTACATGAACGCCCCCTGCATAGTTCCAAAGTCACAGTGTGGTGCAGGGTTACTAAGAAGTGTGTTATCGGGCCGTACTTTTTTGAGGAAGGAGGGCGAACAGTTACGGTAAACCAAGAATGTTACTTGAGAATGTTGGACACTTTCTTCGTTCCTGAACTTAAAAGAAAAAGTCTTTATTGAAGAAGATGTTGTTCCAACAATACGGAGCAACTGCCCACACAGCAAATGCTGTAATGGGTTATTTGAGGATGAAGTTTTGAGGCCGCATCATCTCTCGACATCGCTTGGCCCGCCCGTTCCCCCGACCTGAGTGTTTGCAACTTTTTCCTTTGGGGTTACCTCAAATCGAAAGTGTACGCAAACAATCCCCGTACTCTAGAAGACTTAATAGAAGCTATTAGACAAGTGGTTGCGTCTATATCAACGGACATGCTGAGTAAAGTGTTTGACAGCTTTGCTGCGAGACTTGAGGAATGTATGCTGAAGAATGGTCACCACTTAAATGACGTTATCTTTAAATAATGTAGCCTTTATGCTTTGTGTTTTATGAGACTATACATTGTTACATATATGTTTTTCAGTGTTTTTTATTAATTGCCGTCTTTTACTGTTCTTAATATATAATAAATATGCAAAAATGTTTATAAACATTGGAGTTATTCTTATTTAAAAACCGTCAGGTATTTCTGCCGTTCCCTGTATAAAGTTTAACAGAATATTGCTAAGTCAGAATATTGTAAGCATGGGACAACCTCCAACCAATAATTAATAAAAAATAATTAAACATTCAATTAATAATAAGCATTGTACAATCGAAATAAGTAATTGTAATGTGAAATTGAACAATCCTAATTTCAACAAAAGAGTAGACAAATGATTACCAATAGACAGTGTAAAACATTATAAGTTTAAATATAATTTCAAACTGTATGTGCCAGATAAACCAACTCACGTTGCAAAAGTCCATTCAAGCAGGAAATTGAACCCTGGAGAGATTTCCCATGAGCCTGAGCATTAGCTTTGCCAAGCGTCTTCTAGAAACGTGGCTTTGTCAGTCTTAGTCTGGAGAGAGAGCAGTAAAGTCTCAGTTCAGCGGTTGAAGCAAGCAGCTTTCGTTAACATGTAAAAAGTCTTTGTGGAACAGTCACGTAGTAGGATGGCTGGACAGACTCAACTATCACGGAAAAGAGTATTGTATGGATTGACGTTCGTGAGTAAAGTGATTGTAATGAACAAATATTAAATGAGTAATCATTAAAAAGCAATTTCTTTCTTTGTGTTGAAAAGACATTTCAGAACTTTTACTAAAATATAATTCATGTCTTTATGCTATCACACGATAGGGTCTGTACTAAGATGTTTACTTAAGAATATATATGCTTGATAATGTTTTTGTTCTTTTATAAAAATAAAAGGGAGATTTCTGTTTTACTAAAAATGTCTGGCTAATTTCATTCTGAAAACCATGTGCCATGTTGTAGGAGTAACTGTTAAGTACGAATGAGTTTGATACCTTGCCCTTCAGATAAAATAATAATAAATTTAATGTAAAGTTTGTAAGAACGCAGACTTGCAAACATAAGTAACTTAATTTTTATTTAAAAGCTCTTAAACTATAAAGATTTAACTAAGCATAACTTACAATATTGTTATTACTAAAAAACAATTTTTTAAAGAATAATTAATAAAGACTTTTGTTAAGAAAGAAACAGGGAGTTTTGAAGTTGAAAAAGAAATTTGAATTTATTTTAGTATACCAAATATTTTAGTTAATATCAAAGTAATTGTTAAAGGGGGGAAAACAACAAACACAAAATTATTTGTGGAAAATTAATAGGGGTTGATGAATTAGTGAAGGAAATTGTAATATCAAGATTAAGGGAAAAGATTTAAAGGTTTTTGTACAATAAACTATTAGTGGTATAGAAAGCTAGGGTGTTGGATTGATGTTTTTAAAAGAGGTTTCTGCGAATTTTCAAATGATTTTTTCGTGAATTTTACAATTGATTGGTGAATTTTACTATTTGTAAACATCAGGACGATGTTTCGATGGCCCGGTGATGTTAGGAATTAGGATAGTTTTAGTTAGAAATAGAGTCTAAGTTCTTTTGAAGAAGCCAGAAAGAAAACAATTATTGTGACAGAACTGGAAAACTGATGAAATTGCTTACCTTGCAAGCAAAGCAGACATCATTGATGCTACAATGATATATAAATCCTTGGGTGGGAAAAAAACTTGGTCAGTAGGCCAGGATTGATCAAGGGAAGGTGCTGCAGGAATTCTTGAAGATAGCCAAACGGACTTGGCGAGTAAGAGTTTCCTGGGAGAATTGAGACTTCGGACGAGCATACATAAGATTTGAAAACAGGGTGAGTAAACTTCGTATATATTAAGAAACTTGTAATTATTTCAGAGTCAGATAATTAAACTATAAAGTAGAATCAGATCTGGAGTCACAACAATTAGAGTATTTCTGGTTTAAAACTCTAGGCACAACAATGTAATACAATCTAATTTGTAAAAACATAAAGAGAAGCTGGTATAGTGATGTTGCAGACTACAATTTGTTAGAATAAATTAAGTAGATAAAGGGCTTAAAGAGGTTTAAAACTCTAGGTTCTCAATTTAATATAGTTTATTGTATAACTGAACCTACTTAAATACAATTGTCTCCTCGACAAATATTAACAATTCACTAATTTTTTCTTCATGCAAGAGATCAGCAGGGAATTTAAACTCCACACCAGTTTAGCCTCTTGACAATTAAAGATTCAAGCCCACATAGTCTCTATGTGAGACCCCAGATCCACATAGTTCTTGTCCTGTGAGGTACCATGTAAGCTAACAAACTGCAATGTCAATACAGCAGGAGTTAAATGGACTGATTCCAATTTTGGTTTTTATTAACCCTTTAACACCCGATTTACAAAGAATAATAAAAAATATATATTGATGATACATTGTCAATGAAATTTTCAAGCCTCTACACTACAATAACTTTTGTTAAAATTGAGTAAATATGGTATTTTCTGCTAATTTGTTATGATAGAATATAATAAGCAAATTAAAACTCTTAAAAGATATTTGTTTTAATATATGTCAGTATTTAAATATAAAAATTACTTTTTTTTCCCTGGTTCATTTCATTGGTGGAGTCCTTTGCACTTCTCATAAAAGGATTGTCTTCTTCAAGTCTTCCAGTAGTAGATCCAACATAAGCCTGGTCAATCACCTCTTGTGTTTCGTAGTCATTGATTAATGACCCGGGAATGGTTTGTACAAGCACCACATTCCTTACTGGTTCTAGGTGTCTGTCTCCCTGTTACTAACTATATTTCCTTTATCTAAGCTCATATCCTTTAATTGTTTACTTGATTCTCCTTTTGGTGTAGTCCTAGGTTCTTCTACCTTTGAGATTGTAACTTTATCCGCCATTAGAACCATTAACCGGTTTTCACCTAGTAACCCTAGAGAGGCACCCTGCCAAGGTACTACCATCTGGAGCCAAAAGATCAAGGTCTTTTTGAGAGATTTTACACCTTTATTTCTCCTCCCTCCATATCAGTTGGTGATAGGCTCGAGCTTGTAACCAGTATAGCTAGTTAATGTACCAGTATAATTAGGGAATGGAATCCTAGATTGTTCTAATTCTAAATCTTATTAAGTTTTAAACTTTTTTATAATATAGAGATTTAATCTAAAAAAATCATTTCAATTTAATATTTTTGTTTTGTGCATATGTGAGAGTTTTGGGAGAATGTTTGATAGGTTTGTTAAGTTTATGCACCAGTACTTTTAAATGTTTCAGTTAGGTTAATTTTAGTCAAACTCTTTTCATTTGTACTCATCATGACTGTAGTTAAAGACACTTCTACATCAATCTGACTGAATTCACATCTAACATGAATAATTATTCAAATGCACTAGTTGAAATAATTGTTTATTTGAAAATCTTTTAATTTGTTTAAGATTCACCTTTTTGGTGCTGTTTAATCCATAAATATAGGGTGTAGATTCAGAAGTTGGCACAACTTCAGGAGGTGATAGAGGATTTCAAAACCAAGAACAACACTTCTTTATGTTTAATCTGTATTAAAAAGTCAAACAACTTTGTCTCTTAAACCAAAAGTTTTCAGGATATTTGGCATTAAAATTTTTAAGTAATTGCTGTTTAGAAACAGTTAGATAAAGAATTACAAGGTTTTGCGAAAAACTGCAAACTAAATTTATAAAATGTTCTGCAAAATTTAGTATTAATATTGCTATTGATTCCACGGTTATTTTTGTTCTAACACATTCAGTCAGATAGCAGTGGCCGCAAAAAGAACCCGCGGCCTCCCGCAAGTTTGTTCATCGGGCCCCCCCTCTCCCAATAATCTTTAAAAACATTATTACGGGTATTTCCATCTAAGCTTGCACTTGGACTTGGCGCGGCAGTGTTGGCGCGGGGTGGGTGGATGCTAGGCAAAGACCTTTCTGCGAACATTCCACTACTGACTCACAACATACTAAGTTTTATTAGTTTTAACTACTGATGTAGACATCACTTAATAGAATTTCGTATTTCACCTATTCTAGCGCCTTCACGCAGGCCGCGAGGACAGTTGATACAACCCGCATGACTGAAGACAATGTTTTTGACCTAGGTTAGTAGAGAATTTCTATCAATCGGTCAAGTGTCAGTTTAGCTGTTGTAAAATACTTGTCCTAACGCTCTTACTGGTTTTAACTAATTTTCTTTAGTTTCCACAGAAACAGGCCCTGGAAAAAAGCAATGTCACTTTGGAGCTTTGATTCAATTTTAACCTTATCGCATTGTTCGTTGATATTGGAAATATCAGTAGTTTCGGTGTTATCATCTGTATATTTTTCTGGTTCCCCAACAGTTAAACGGCTTTGTCCAATTTCCTCATCACTGTAAACTACTGTTTTTTCAATGTTTATATACTAGGTGAATATATATCAATTGGTTTTTTAATATTTTTTATAGTCAATCTTTTGAAGTTTACCTGCTTTTTCTACCCTCTCTTTCTGTAGTTTTCTTTTTTGAGAACCACAAGTGTTTATTTGGCTGCTGTGCCATAGCTAAAAAAATGCACGGTCTGTTAAATAACATAAAACTAAAACACACACACTCGACACTGTTCAATGTTTGACTGTTCACACTTTCTCACATTTGCCACTTAGAACACACACAATAAATTGACCGTACCGTTCCGAAATTCGACTACAACTAACGAGTCACCAATATGAAAGTTTGTTTGTTGACCTGATACCTGATGCTATTTTTAATCTTCCCATTTCGGACCGGATGTTTATCTTTTCGCCGGCTGGCGCCGGTGAGTCACCGTGGTGCGCGACGTAGCGGTAGCTACATTACTTATCGGCCAATGGTAAACAATACACGTACTTTGTATCATGACATCAAATAATAAATACTGCTCTCTAAAAAATAATGGTTATTGCCGTTTTGGATGCACGATGCACAATCTTGTCTGAAGACTTTTACCTTATTTTAGTAATTTCTTGACAATACTCATAAAAATATTGTTATGATAGGGGGGCCAGTGTGGCAGGGCCCGTCGCGGGTCCGGGTCCCGGTAAAATTTCCCGAAAATTCCCAGTCAAGGCTTGTGTGCCCCCCAGCTCGCGGGCCTCCCGCACTGAGGGCCCGCTATCGCCGCCACTGTCAGATAGATGAAAAACAAAGCATTTTTGGACATACATTTATAAAAACCTTTTTGTTTGTTCTGATACCCCTATCATCTCCCAAAGCCTCTCTTGTTACAACATTTTGTGGGAGAAATTTTACAACACAGTATTTCCATGCATGAAATCGGTGTAATTTTGAAGCCTAGTTGCTGGAAAAAAAAAGAAGAAAATAAGTTAGCAGATAATTTGATAATTGTTATATTTGAAGTTAAATTTGGAGATTTTCTCACAGTTTTTCAGTTTATCATGTAGTGGAGCTAGATTAAATTAGATTTGATAATTGGGGATCTGAAAGATGAAGGGCTTGTGCACATCAAGCAGATTTTACAGTAACAGCTAAACATCTGATTATTATACTTGATATCTCATATGTCATTGACCTTTTTCTTAAATAATGAATTTTATTTCAAACTATCCAGTAAAAGTAAAATAATAAAACAACATTAAAAAATAATTTCTTTAGTTTTTCAAATTCACATTCATTCACATGTTGTTTTCTGGAATGCACTTAGTCCTTTATCTTCATCAATTTCAGTAAATCCATGTTTAACATACACGTTAATTTCATCTAAACAATTTTTATATGATCATGTCTTTGGTACATCATATATTTCACTTTTCCTCCTAGAAATAGTGTATAATAATGATATCAGATGGTCTAGAATCCACTCTACATTTTCTTTTCTCCCAATTACTCTTTTCAGGAAGATTACACTGAGTAAATCACTGACAGTGAATGTGGTGGGGCCCAATCATTCTGGAATGACTTAATTATTTAAAATTTAAAGTAATTATCACCATTAACAGTGCAATCTTTAAAGTATGAACTGATTACTCCAAAGAATGATAAATCTCCCCAAAACACAAACCCTTGGCTTAGGTTGACTTTCAATCACCAGGTCGGGTTATAGTCCAGTTAATAGACGCTCAAAAAGGGGGTTCACCTTACATCAGATGCGGGATCGTTTTTTATTTTTTGATGTTGGTTAGGACCATTAGGTAGTTATTAATCCAAGTTTCTGTCATCCCCCTCCCCTTGCTTCGTCCTCCATCTTGAAAAAACCGTCAGAAATCGGCACTTTTTTCAGTTTTTGGCCTCTAGCTCATTCCCAGTTCATTTTTTGAAGATATGTTTATCTAAGAAAATGTAGATTACTAAATTTCCAAAAATTTGATTGGCAAGTTTTTTTTGTAGGATAAAGCGTATTCGAGCCACGGGAAGGCAAAAAAGGGTGAAAATTGGCGATGCGGCAAATTTTTCACTTTCGCTCCACTTTCCATCGCAAAAACTGGGGGAAGACTTGATCTCAGCAAAAAGTTTATTGAATAAAAGTTGTAGAGAATTTAATTTCCTTTAAAATTCATGTATCAAAAAAAATTTACGAGCAATGGGTAGGAGTGGGGGTAAATTTAAGAAAACTAGAAGAAATGAGTTTTTTGTGATTCAGCCCTGGAGCGCCATGTTGGTGAAATTTTATTGTTTTCATTATATAACAACCATTTTATATGAACACAGCTTTTCAAGATGGAGGACGAAGCAAGGGGAGGGGTATGACGGAAACTTGGATTAATAACTACCTAATGGTCCTAACCAACATCAAAAAATAAAAAAAAGATCCCGCATCTGATGTAGGGTGAAGTTCGTTTATTCACTGGACTATTAGTGATGTATCCCAATAGATACAGTTATGTGTATTCTCGTATCCAGTACTTAAAAAAAATAAACGCACTCCTTATGAAACTGATTTAGCATTATCTTACATATTTAAAAGCACCTATCAATGTCATCTTCAATTAAACCATAAACCAAATGTGGGATGTAAGCTTCAGACTCAAATAATTACACAATACAATTAACTATATAGTTTGGAGTTTCATCCTCTGAGATAATCTTCTAATTAATTTTGACGAGCTTAGTACTAAAGTAATAAATAATATTTCTTTGTTATTGCAGTTTTTGGTGGTCCACTTCATCATGTGTTTAATATCTTGTCATTGGACCATAATAGTAACCCCTCCACACTTGTATTGTATATTCATAACAATTCATATTGTATATTAAATTGTTCTGCAGTAATGTGCAGTAAAGTGCAGTGACACTTAGAATTTCACAAAATTACTAACCAAGATTAAACACCTTACTATTACAGAACTGAAAACAGTTGAAGTCAAAATAGCAATGCACTACCACCTTAACAATATCTAATTACTATCATACCAACATTATTCAAATTCTTGTCAAAAATAAATATTTTTTTTGTATAACGCAAAGTCTTATGGGACATCCGATATAATAGCTGATGATTTTGATATATCAGTGAAATTTTTCCTTTTAGTCCTATAAAATAATACAAATGTAGGCTATTATTATGGTAAGTGTTCATTTTATATAAATTCAATAAACAACTATAGGCTTACCTCAGAGCCTAGTCACTGACATGAGCAACATAAATGGAGGCTATATTAAAATGCAAAGCTTCTTTTACCAATTCTGAGGCATGTTTTATTTGTAGTAAAAACTATGGTTTCACATGTCTTGAAGAAATTAGTTTTATACATTTTTATTCAACTATGTATCGTGATACAGTATTATGTCACTGAAGTAATTAATATTGGCTGAAACCTATAAAATATTTCTCATAGGTTACAAATTAAAAAAAAATAATAAAATAGCATGGATCTCTTAAAATAGAAAGTATATGTTTCCCAATGTTTCAATTATTCATCACAGTCATTTAAAAAAAGCAACCCTTTAAAAAAATAATAATCATTAAATGAATTGAAATTAAACATTTTTCTACCAACATGCTGATATTTCAGTGACTAAATCGTCACTTTAGTTGTTTCTCACATATAGTCCCTCTTTAAAAGCATACAATTCACACTTGTATACATTCAAGTAGTTTCAGTTTTGAAATCACTACAAAAGAATTATTTGTATATAATAAGAATGATTGCATAGTTATTGAAATGTTGACTTGTTCAATGGTGCAACCACAGGAAGGTTCTTTGTTGCTTGATTTATATCAGCCACAATGGGTTTTTTATGACCAAACCTGCAGGACAGAAGGAAAGAAATGATAGTAATCTAGTTTAGGTTAGGTTTGATTAGGAATGAGTTACAACCCCAAATTAAGCATACCAGGAATATTATTCTCTATAATCTGTTGGTCATGACAAACTCACTTTCTAGATGCAATCCTAATCTCGACAGCTTAAGTACGTAACCTCTGAAAAATATGACTCCATGACCCACCAACAGAAGTGCCTAGTTGAGTTCAGTGAAGATCTCATTCATCAGTGGAGATTTACTAAGGAAGGTACAAATACATATGCAGCAGTAGTAAATATTTTGGTTTATTTAGTAGTACCGTACTTTGATGCCAATCTGCTAAGTTTTTTAACCCTTCAACGCGGTAAGCCGTTCCGAGCGCTAGACCCTCTGGTGCGGTAGTTAAAATCGTCGACTAACATTTCCTTCTCTTGTGGATTGTCTGGCGGGACATTATACGTATTTACATTTACTGTAACTTCCTCATTATCTAAGATTATTGAGGTATCATTAGCCACATTGCATATATTTACAACTTCATCACCACTATTATGATTACCTTCAATATTTGGATCACAATGGAACTCCATTTGAGCGTAATCCAAAAAAACTCGCGAATATTATCACTTTGCGGTTCCCACATTATCACTAAAACACAATATACACTAGAACTAATCACACGATCTACTGTCAAACTGTTAAAAATATTACACTTATAAATAAATGAGGTTATAATAACCTATAACACACGAGAGCCCTCCACGAACCCGCTACAGCTGTTTGTATATAGCCACGTGTTGTGTCCTTTTCTGAAGGTCACAGTGGTCTAGAAATAAAAATCAATAACTCAACAGATGGCATTTCTCTTGGCAATGTTCTGGGTATACGCTCAGTTCATAAAAGTTCTTTATTTAGACGCTAGAATCCAGCACGTACCGCAGCGACATTTAGCGTCTTTAGACGGGCGGCCGCGCCAGAAGGTGAAAGTTTGGCCGCGTCTATAGACGGTTCACCGCGTTGAAGGGTTAATAGAAGTCCACGCTTCAAAAATAAAGTTGACCATTATCTTTTTATTTACACTACCCAATACTGTTTCAATATTTATTTCAGATGTAATCTAAGTTAATTTATTTTTTGTTTCTTTAGATGGAAAGATCACAAAGTCATTCAAGCTCAGGTGAAGATAAAGTTAAGTGAACAGTTGATGATACTCAGAGTGAAAATAGTCTGATCGTCATAATTTGTAGAATAAATAAATTTGTTGTAAAAGTGTATAGATAATGTAATGTATATCAAAATTTGTAATTAAATTAGAGATTATAAGAATAATTTGCCAACAAAAAAATTTATATTGTTTTGCAAAAATTTAAAGCAACTATCTATAAAGAAAATAAAAACGTCTTACAGTATATATATAAACCATGTTAATAATCTGTGTTTCTTTTAGTACCATTTTCAAATTTTCAAGCAGGTGGTCCTTTTTTCCATTTGGCCCCTAAGTTAATTTTTGTTTATTTGGTTACTATTACATCCCCAATATACGAAGTATAGAGTAAGTTTGATAATCGTCAAAATATTTCTACCTCTGTTTTTAACTGGTCTGTCTCCCCAGTGTCTCCCACTGTCTTTAATGGGGCCCACATTGCCCCACTGTCTCCGGATAGGTCACTCCATGCTTTGCAGCAGGCGCATCCAGTTCAACAGTTCAATTTACTGGATGAATCACTTGAGATCATGGACATAAGGGGTTTCCCACAGGGGGGAGTACTGTCACCTCTTCTGTGGAGCCTGGTTGTGATGGCCTCCTGGCAGAAATCAATCAATCAGGAACAATATATCCAAGGCTATGCAGATGACATATCAAGCTTGGTAATTGGAAAATATGATGATTTTGTCTCGGACATCATGAACAATAGACTAAGGCATGTCAAAACCTGACGTGCGAAGAAAGGTGTCAAAGTCAATCCAAGCAAAATTACCACTGTTGTCTTCACTAAGAAAAGAAACTTATATGCCTTAGGTTGACTTACCCTGGGAAATATTCGACTGAGAACTTTTGCGTCAGTCAGATACCTTGGAGTAATCGTGGATCGAAGGTTGATGACATGGAATACATATGATGGGGAAATTACGTTACAACAAAGTTGAACGACTTTGAACAATTGATAGTTTCTACAAATTACCCTATCACATGCATGTATTTAAAGTATGTATTTTCAAAATTAGCTATTGTAACACTAAGTAACTCTGTATATACTACCCCTACTTGCTTCTGTTGTAACAGAAATTGGGCTTATTCCATATAATTATGATTTTTATGAGGGTTCGATTAAGTTAATTTTAGTTTCTTCCTTTTTTTATTACTTGAGAATCAAAGCAAAGTCCCAATTTTCTAATTTAATAAAAATCGATAGATTCAAGTTTTATTGGACACTTTAGAATGAAAATTTGATCAAAATTTTTAGAGCTGATTTGATAAACACAGCTCTAAATTTTGAATTAGAACAGTAATTATATTTATATGTGTATTTACTTCTGGAATATTAATATCAATTCTGCACAAATTAAACTATAGTCCATGCATAAATTTGTTGTAATTAAATATAATCTCTTTGTTTCTAAATAAATAATTTAAAAAACAGTATCTTTTTTTTACTATTAGTACTAATTTTGTTCTAAACTATAAAATAATTATATTTTAATTCATTTTGCACCCTTTTTTGCTTTCTTTTTTTCTTGCCCCAAAACTGCTTGTTTTGATTCAATCATTTCAGGTTCAATCTCTTCACTGATAACTTCTGATCGTGGATGCTTTCTCCAATAATTTTCCGAATAAATCAGTTGAACTTCTAATGATGAATCTGTTGACGAGCCAGAATCAGAGTCATCTTTTCGTTTAGGTATAACCTTGATCTCTAGTGGTTTCCGTACATCCACATCATCAGCTTCATTCAATATAAGTGGATTCATTTCGACATTTGTATTTTCCTTTAGTTTGATGGAGTAACAAAGTCGAGCGAACACCTTCCTCCACTTCTTTAGATATAGATAATTTTATATCTATCACTTTTATTTGAAGCAGGTCTTGTTCGTTTCTTCTTGCTACCTGTTGTTACTTGGAAGTTGTCTTCAATAACACCAGCTGCTCTTTTAGCAAGTCTAATCTTCCTTAAAATTACTTTATCTATAGCTCCAGGACGCCATCCTCTTCTTGGCTGAAACAATTATTTTGTTGTTGCAATCATTATTCTTATGGAATAGTAATCAAGCCTAATAACAATGTTATAACAAATTTACTTAATGAACCACTTAAAGTTCCAAATTAATCAAACACCAATAAGATGACTTTTCATTGATTAAATCTCATATGAGTTGATACTTTTGTTCAAAAATTTCCTTTTTTAAATATATAACCCTTCAGGATTCCGTGATTTATAAATAGGTATATATATATATATATATATATATATATAACTTTTTATGGTTCTTCACTAATCTTTATTCTGTCAAACAAAAGACTGAAAAAATATATAAATGAGAGCAATAATCCATGTTTAAAAAAAAAAACTATAGATTTCTAAAAAATCACCTGGAATATTCAGTTTAGAAGGAATAAAATTAATATTTTTTAAATTTTAATGAAATATACATCAATAGACGCAGAATCAAATGGAGATAATTCATTTTATTTAACATTCTTCTTGAACATTTTAGAAGGCCGAAAAGCTATTTTTCGAGTTACGATTAGGGATGTACCTCAAAAGATGCAGAATTTAATTTTGAATCGAACTGTCACTTCAGAAATTGAAAATATTCATTAATTTCTCAGATATTTTTATTTATTTATTCTAAAATATGGTTAGTTGATAATTCGGACACTAGGCGCAGCATTTACTCAATGTATGAAGAAATACCAAGATTGAAATAAATTTTATTTTAATGAAATCATATCAATAGATGCAGAATCCAATGGAGATAATTTCCTGAAAAAATTGTTTCTGTACAGCTACTAGTTTAGAAGATATATCCATTTAAATGTGGTGAAAAACATATGTTTTTAACAAATCCAGTTTTATCAATTGTAATCCTTTTTTTAAATGATTATAGATCAGTAAGTATTCATTCAAATAATTTGAATATTTTTGTGAATAAAGAAAATAGTTCAAATTTTCCTGTGCTTGTTTCAATATTTTTGGTGAAGAAATTATTTGTTAAAAACAGTCAAATTTCAACTTTTGCGAAATAGTAAGATACCCCCCTGGAACATTTTAGAAGGCCGAAAAGCAATATTTTGAGCTTAATAGAAGCAGAATTAAACTTGGAGTCGAGGGGTGCTATTGAAATTTCAAATTTTTTAATATATTTTTTTCATTTTTATCTAATTTTTTGTAAAAATTTCAATATTTAACAATACCAATGATATGCACATCAATCAATAGATGCAGATTTGAAAGGAGAGTAAACTTTGAAATCTCAAAGGGTTTACGAGTAATTGCAATTTAAAGTTTTTTCAAACAAGATCAAAAAAATTTTTAAACCAATGATATGGGTATCAGAAGATGCAGAATTAAAAGGAGAATAAACCCTGAAAAAATCACTTTGACATCTCAAATGGTTTAAGAGTTATTGCAATTTATATGTCAATAAAAATACCAGATTTTAACATTTCACGTTACGCCACTTGCAATACCTATTTAAATCACCTGTAGCTCCATAACTATACATCGTAATGATATGAAATGTTACATGAGGAAAGAAGAAAGTTCAAATGTTACGGTGGTGTTTTCAATTCGAAAATATCTCGTATAGTTATAATTAACTCGAGAAAACAGCCAATTTACAAACTTTGCAAAACGGTATGGGTACTACCCCCTTGTAGTTTTTTTTAGACGAAAAAGTGAGTTTTTGATTTTTGATTGATTTTATAGCTTAATAGAAGCTGAATTAAATTTGGAGTCGAGGGGTGCTATTGAAATTTCAAAATTTTAAATATTTTTTCATTTTTATCTAATTTTTTTGTAAAAATTTCAACATTTAACAATACCAATGATATGCACATCAATAGATGCAGAATTCAAAGGAGAGTAAACTCTGAAAAAAAAAACAACAAAAAAAACGAGTAATTGCAGTTTTAGGTTTTTTGATAATCATTCCAAATCATTTTGATAAAAATCACTTTCTGCACCACTACTATATGCCTCAGATTCCAAAGCAGTATCATATTCCTTATCAATTTCACCGATAGTAAGGTTAGTAGGATCACAATATTTTCTAAGATTTTTGTCACTTATACCAATGACTACATAAATACTATAAGACACGACATAGGATAGGGAAATAGTCTACGCTTTACGGGTGCTGTTCGTCACAAGTTTGACACACAGCTATCAGAAAGCGCTAGCAGCACCTTTTCACTTACTTCCGTCAGCATAGTCAGTGTTGTCAGTTCGTGCGCTGAGATAAGCGATTCTCGACCTTCCCTCGCATCTCTGGTCCCATATGTGGCATCAGTGCGTTTTCTCTTACCCGCCTGAAACATTGTTTGACCGTAGAGCCACCTAGCGCCAGTCACATCAACTTCAGATTGGTCACATCAACGCCACCTAGCGGGTATTGGTCAACTCAAGAATAAGCGTAGAATATTTAACATGGCCATGTCGTGTCTTATAGTATTTATGTAGTCATTGCTTATACTGACCCACTTGAAAGAAAGGAAACCAACAACAAATTATGCGACTAAGTAAACTAACCCATAAACAAGTCTACAAAAAATCATTCTCTGTTACAGTGAATGAGCGCTGTAGACAGGAAATGGCGGGAAGCAATATCTGACGCCGTACACCAATCGGCATCACCGGCACCAACCATTCACTCTGCATGATGCCGAAATGGTGTCATCAGCAGTGAATGTGTTAAAGCATAATCATAAAAGATTGTTCAAATAGAGGCTTTTATGTTCTGAGAACAATAAATTTTGTGACCAACTCTAATATCTCAATTGTCCCAAGAAGTTGATGTATAAACATGGTTTAGAATTTTTTTTTAGTAACAAAGAGTTATTTGTAGCATCGGTATAAGTTTCCTTGTCTTGGCGGATGCATTCAGTGGCTTCTTTAGGGAAAAAAGAGATCAATGTTTCCTCGGTCTCTGTTAGTTTTGCTATTTTCATAATCTAAATAACATTTTGTATGATTTTATTAGATTTGCTCAAAATGAAGGATTAAAAAAAACCCCTTAAGAGCAAATTTTATCCTAAAAAAGTTGAAGTATTTCAGCCTTTATCAACTTTCCTTTTTTGTATTCTACATAAACGTTAATGGAATTTAACTTTTAATTTAGTTAAAACCAAGATATTTCAAATATAGTACACTTAACCCTTTGCCATCGGAATGGATATTTGCCTCTATTCCTCAGCGATCGCGCAGCCAGTAGATCTCTACTGGCCGCTGCCATTCGCATGCCAAGTCGGATGGCCAACATGAAATCCAACGAACGCTCAGGCGTCCAGCAGGACTGGCCAACAACGTATGTTATCGTTTGTAATATTCAAACTATGGTATGATGTCTGTAGAGTGCTGCAAACTAGTGAGGAATTATTGAATTAAATGATCAGCAGGTTTGCAACATTATATCGTAAAAATTGTGATAAACTAAGGTAAAACAAAGTACTGCGCGGTCTGTAGCGATAGGAGACAAGGAAAAGAAAGAAAAAGGACAAAGTGTTTTTGTAAAACTAGTTTAAAAAATCCTGGACTTCATATGGGTGAATGTTTTGAAAAATACCACTCAGTGAAAAAAATTAAAGAAGATTAAAACACAATACTGACTTATCGTTTGTATGAGTGACAAATAGATGTACGTTTTAAACGTTTAGTAAATAAGTAATTAATTTCACTTTCAATTTTCAAACAAATGCATGTCATAATTCAATAACTTATTTGTTTTCGAGATTCAATAAAACAGCAGTATAAAATTACAATTGATTTATTACAATTTAAATCCCCTATGCTAACATTGCAGGTTTACAGTGAAAACAATTCCGAGCTGCCTGGAGAAAGCCGACATTATGAATGCCGAGTTGACGCAGAGTGGAGCCTGGCCAGTACAGCTGGCCGTCCTACCGCCGTAACTAATTTATGCGGAAAGAATTCCGAGTGGCTGCTGACTGCGTTGTGGCCACTCCTACTGGCCTTCCGATCGCAAAGGGTTAAGGGCAATGTTGAGCTCAAAAAGAGATAAAACATTTTTCAACAATTGTCAGTGTTGTTTGACAGGGTTTACTCAAAACCAAGGGTTTCGGAAAATGGTAACCCTAAGGGCGGCTTTTGATCCCCCCTAAATAAGGTAAAAAATACTAACATGATTATCTGCTTTGTTTTTTGTACTCTATGTGAACTTTCATGTAATCTGCTTTTTTTTTATTGGGTTTGCTTAAACCGAGGATTTTCAAAATAGCAATTACCTTTAAGGGGGGTTTTGCTCACAAAAAAGATAGTACCTTGCGATAGTTGGAAACATTTTGTGTAATATGACTTTCTATTCAACTGGATTTGTTGAATTCCAAGGATTAAAAAAAGTAAGTACCCTTAAAGTTATGGCCCAAAAAGAAAGTCGATAATGACCACAATGGTTTTTCACCTTAAAACTACACCCCCAAAAAGGGGGTAAAAGCTACATCACCATTGTTTTTTCCATAATCTCTGTAACATTCTAAGTCATCCAATGCACAGAGAGTCATTATTCTCACATCATATTTTTTGTTCCATTGAGTGAGAAAATTTTGTAAAAAACAGGGTCCAGCTGATATTAAATAGTCTGCAATTTTATTCAACTGAATTTGTTAGTCATGATCAGTGTTTATATTTTGTGGACAATCTATTTTTACCTTCTACCTAAAATTACAGTAAATGGGTTTCATAATCTTCATTACATACAAAATAATAATAAATTGTAAAACTTGTCAGAAAGAAACAAATAAGTGCCTATACTGTGTGAATGGACACTTGTAAACAAGGCAGATAAAACAACCCATCCACTAAAAACTGAAATTGGTAAAGGGAAACTCTCTATTCCTCTCCTTTTCAAAACTTTTACATATCAGTGGAAAAAGTAATATGTGCGGATCATGTGTGTATACAGCAATATAATCAATTGCTATCATTTTTAATAGCAGACTGCTTTTTCCTAACATCAAGATTCTTCTTCTTTTTTTAAATCTAAATTATATTAACAATTATTATTGTGACAAAATTGTATCATATAAATAAAACAGTACTGGAATATAATTCTTTTAATGAAATACCGCATATGTATATAAAAACAATAATACAAATTAGGAAAGAAAATGTTCATTTATAATTGAATACAGTAATATGAGTTAGTAATGGATTCTGTCGTGTCTCAGTTGAATTTTACACTCTTGCAGATTCATAAGGTTGTGAATGACATTTTGGATTGTAGACTTAGGTAACTGTAAATCCAAACTTCTATAAGTAATTCTTTTTTCAGGCTCCTAACACAATATAAACAAATGAACTTGCCGTGTTGTTTATGTTTTTGTTGTCATCTAGCCTTTTGTTAGATAACTTTTACCAGTCTGGAGGTTTTGTTTGTTTATATTTTCAGTTTCAAGGAACTGATTAAACTATCATGATTTGTTTATAGTTAGGTGTATCTCGCCCAATATATATATATATATATATATATATATATATATATATATATATATATATTGTAACGTAACGATATCAATCTAATCATTTACAAATAATTATGAATAATGATATCAAAAGGATAAATAGTTAACTAATTTATGTAAAAATAATAAAATAAAATAATAATAATAATAACACAGTTAAAAGCAATTCATATTGGAGAAAATGTAGGATGCCAGGTGCAGCTTGGGAAGGTTGGAATCTAACGGTACCAAGGGAAGAGTACAAGAATAAAACAACAAAAGAAAACGGGACCTTGCCTTGAAGGAGCAAACACGCCTACACACACTTAAAAAAACAAGTAACGGGAGAATTGGCCAAGGACAGATGTGAATAAAATTTGTATAAAAAAAAAAAGAGAAAACAAGGGAAAAGTTAGCGTCCCTAACAGTACATCAGAAAGGGAAGTTCCATCTGTGTTCGAAAGAACCGTTCTGTTACAACGGTTTGCAGAATTTAGGTCGACCAATGACATGAGATCCCACTTTTAAAAAAGATTTTGAAAACCGCCACTAAAAAGACAGAACCTATGTTTTAACGAATCAACGAAGAGAAAGTCAGCTCAAGTTTCAAGAGAGGGGATGATATTTGGTACAAACCAAAATTGAAAAAGGGAGTTAGTCTAAGACTGGGATCAAAGGACGGAGAGTCGTCTAAGATTGTTGAACCAAGAGACGAATTGTCTCTACGTCAGTTTGTTAACGGAATTTTGTTTTAAAGTCTTAAAGTGTTTGTTGATCAGGGAAGTCTCTGAGTTTGTAGCTGAAGGTCAATTAGCACCAAGAAAAGTAATATTAACGAGGAATAGTATTTTGTCGTCAGGAAGGAAGGCTACTAATTGCAGCTAGGACCATCCGTCACCTTCTAGGAGTTTTACCAAGGAATTTGTGAGTGCTTCGTTTTGGTTAGTGAGAGAAAAATCCAGTGAAGTAATAAAGCAGAGTCAGTGATATCGTGAAAAAAAATTGACCAGTTGAAAAAGGAGCGAAACATTGATAAGTACAAAATTGTTAAATATTCTTTTATTAATATTCGTAAATTTCACTTCAATTGAGCCATCAAAGAATTCCCCCCCCCCCCCCGAGAACTAGAGTTAGTGCTATTAAAAAATTTAATTTGTTTTGTTGTAAAAGAGCAAGCTGTGGCAATTAATTAAATGTTTTAATGTTTAAAGTTTTAAATTTGTTTTTTTAATGATATGTTCAATACTTAAAGTAATTAACTTGTTCTGTAAAGAAAATCAAAGCCGAGGCAATAAATTGTATGTTAGATGTTTAGAGTTTTAGCCTGTTTTTCTTTATGAAGAAAATCAAGATTTCATTAGCCAAAACAAAAAGAAAATTATAATCTGGGTAAAATAATTGTTGAAGTCCAAGAAAGAAATTTAGAGAAAGTTATGAAAATTGTATCAAGTAAAAAATTAATTGTAATCAAATAAAATTAGGTTAGGGATGTGTGCAGAGTGAATGAAGTATAGCTAATAAAATTAAGTTAATAAATATAATTGTTTTTTTTCTAAAATCAAAATATATTAAAGTATTATTTGAAAGGTGAAAAGTTGTGTTTTGTGTTTTTATTTAAATATGAGAAGAGTTCTATTATGTTATAATATATATATAGAACTAATACAATTCATTTTAATTCAGAATAAAGTCCATATTCTATTGATGCCAAATGACATAGAGTGGGCTAAAGGCTAGTTGTACATGTCAAGTCACAAATTCACCACTTTTCATAAAAAAGTACTTTTCTTTCCATTATGTTTGCTTATAGCCCAACTGGATTGTTAATAATTAATTACTATTTAATTACCTTGTATTGAGGTGTTACCGTCGAACAATCCTAACTTGTAGTTTACACTATCTTATATGACGCGTTTCAACTATTTGTCAGTCATTTTCAAATATTAATGAAGATGTGTTTTTATATTTGAAAATGACTGACAAATAGTTGAAACGCGTCATATAAGATAGTGTAAACTACAAGTAAGGATTGTTCGACGGTAACACCTCAATACAAGGTAATTAAATAGTAATTTACTTTTCTTTAGTTGTTGTGGCGGAATGATTTTTTTAAAATTCTGATATTAATTTTCAATCATGTTGTTCTTTATCTCTGTACCACTTTAGAGTATCTGTTTCAAATGCATATCAATACCAAATCCCAAATTGATGCTTATTGACTCACTTTTTCATTAAGAAATGAATATTATTTATTAAAACAAAAAGTAAGTTATTTAATTTAGTAGGAACAGTCGAAAATAAGTCAATTAAACTGCTTTATTGAAAATAAACATTTAATTCTAGAACAGTAAACACATTGTCCAATCATTATTGATTGCTCACAAGAAAAAAGAATGGAAGAATATAGCCATAGAATATCATACAAATGGTTTACAGACATAATATATTATTGCTATAAATTCTCTTTAACCTTTAAAAATAAAGGCAGAATGCTGAATATCAAGCCTGTATATTTCATTATATTGAAAAATGGCCTTAAATTATATGACATTGGGAACATTGTTATAAAATAACACAATCAGTAGGTCCAATCGTTATTTCTTTTTTAAACAACTTTAGTAATCTCAATTAATTTTATACAAATTATGAGCTACAATAATTAATGTCTAGTAAAGCTACAAAATTCACACATTAAATCTATATCACAAGGTAACACTCACGACACTTTCACAATCATAACTTAAATAAACAAAATTAAAAAACAAAACATTTGACAAGAATGTAAAGCACAAATTTAAACATTGTTCATTACATACACTCCTTCTATGCTATACACAATATCACTAACTGTAATTTACAATATTTACAACAGACTTTTTAACAGCCTAACACGAATGGTATGCTGCCGAGTTTGGAATCATTATGAAAATCCTAAATATAAGTTTTTTATAATTATTTTCTTTATCTATGATGATTTATTTGTTAAGTATATATTCTGTAATAACTTTAATCATATTTTACATGTGTGAATACTGACTGTACAAATGTATAATACTACTGAGGGTTGGTTACTCAACAAGCAAGTTATAAATTCTTCATGTCACTAATGTAGATTGAAAAGAATATTTAATGGATCGAGTTATGTCAAAATAAGCCAACTTAATTCACTTAATTGGTAACTATGGTCGTATCATTCTAATATTATATAATGGCTTTTGGGGGAAAAAAAAAATAAAAGAAAAATTGTTTTATATTGCTAATGTCTATATTTTAATCAGCAAAAGAATGATAAAAAATTAACCAAGCTATGATCCTAAAATATCATATTTGGCAGTAAGCCTTTAATTATTTCAGTAGTAAGATATCTATATTTAAGAATCATTACCAAATGTTTTGTGATTTGCATAGGTTCTTATATTATATTTAGTGAGATATATTGTAGACTTTATATATATATGAACCGAACATGAAACAATCTAAACTAAATGGACGGATATGTTTTGATAAAACAATAATATGTAGTTTTCACTGTTCATTTTCTGATCATACGTAAATTAAATAAATAGATTAAGTTCAAAAGTAACTTCTTTGAAGAAGCAAAGAATATTTATTGATCAATACTTGAAATGTGTAATAACCTAAATAATATATATTAAAAAAAAAATTACTATATTTATTTGTATAAGAAATTACTGAAGTTTACTCATCAGTTCAAACAACATTTAATATTAATTTAAAAGATGATTTAATCTTAGCTTCTCCTAGATAGCCAAAACCATTATTGTAGTCTGAAGATGAATAACTTACATTTAACTGTCCCAAATTTCATCCTTGAATTTAAATAAACGATAAAACTACGTGTTATAGGAATTTATATACAATAAAGTAAAGAATTTAATAAATTATCAACCAATAAAACACAAATGTAAAATAGTTAATTACACAAGATTAAATCAAAAAATAAATAGAGTTAATAAAAGGAAAATTAAGGGAATGAGAACTCAAAACTTAACATCAACTAAAAGTGAAATAACCGAGATCAAAAGTCTAGGTCTACAAACAAGTTATATGATAGTTATAACAATATTTTTTTAACGCACATTCAAAATATCAAAGGACCAACAAATCTGTGTTTACATTTTAAAAGTATAGATGGACTGTCGGGCAAGATTGATAATTAAATTATGTTATATTCTGTTTTTTTAATTATTTGATTTTTCCACTTATACGTTTTTACTAGCAAGTGTTGAATATACAATAATATGTATATATACAGTAATATGTATGTAAATTTTCACTTGAAATATTATTATATTCTGTATTTTCTCCATTAGAAATACTTAAAAATTGAACTTGGTTAATTGGATGTTCAGATTTTCATTGGTTTTTATATTTATTTTTCCAAGAACCAATTATAATCTGTATACTATGTGTGTGTGTGTGTGTGTGTGTGTGTGTGTGTGTGTGTGTGTGTGTGTGTGTATGTTTGTATTTCTAAGAACACGTATATATTTGTGTGCTCGAATACATGAAAGTGTCTAAATCTTTTATAAATGAATAAAAATTACAATTTGCATATTAGTTTGTAGTGAATGTTGAAAGAAGTGTACAAATTATTGGGGGGGAAAAAACCACTTATAAGAAGGTAACGAAATTAACATTTATGAGCATAGATACAAAAAATGAAAAGAAATATTGAATAAATAAAATCTATAAATAAATATTATAAAAATTATTGATCACAAACAAATCATAACATAAAAACAAACTTTTATCAAATATATATTACAATACTGATTGAAAGTTTAAAAATTACTTTGTATTTACAAGAAAATGATTTAAGTTATATGATCAAGAATATTGTAACTATTGGGCTTTTTACTTTTCATTACTAATTGTTTTGGTTTAATCTTCATTTCAACCAATAATGATTAGATGTAATACTAAAATTCATGTATACAGAAGTCTATGATAAATTAAAATCTGCTCTATTAGTGAACTATAACTTACTTATTGATTTATTTATTATAAAGTAATCAAGTCTACAATAAATTTAGACTTCATTTTTTTAATTTACATTATTGGGCAAGATAATTTGTTTGAATCATTAATATATTAATATTGTCATTTTTTTTTTTTCAACTTGAAAAATATATTAACTAAACTAATAATTTATACACATATGCACACACATATAAATACTCAGTGTACACAACGTTGTCATTTATCTATTGCAGTAACTAAAAATACATATAAAATAAACTACTTTGAACATTTTACCAATTGTTTGAAATAAACATAATAAATTTTACTGTAACAACTGAGTAATAAACAAATATATTTGTAATGATGTGCTATTATAATATTAAAACAAATGAATAATGACAAATTTGTTTTAGTAGATTACAAATGATAAAATATAAAGTTAATTTTTGTTTAATACATTAAAATTTACCAACGAGTAGCGTAAAATAATATTGCATACATAATTAAATTTTAAGTTTCATTAGTTATTTCCAATCTAAACCAATTATATTGCATGTGAAAAATAGGTTCAAAAAATCTGATTTATAATTAAATTTACTCTTTAAAGTCACTGTATTTTATAAAAAATTCTGATACTTTTATATGAAAAAAGTGTGTCTTTTTATGAAAGGTAAAAACGATAATAATAATGAAAAAACTTATAAATTTATTTATCGATGAAACCCTAAAAAATCTGTTAACCTATCTTGAAGCCACTGAGAAATAGGTTCAGGTTTGGATGGTCCTGATGCTCCTGTGACATCGCATTCCGGAAGATATTCCTCCGAACGAATACAGAAGTAGCTCTTAATAGGACTACGACACATTGGACATGACTCTAGTTTTGCAAAGCATGAAGCACAGATGCATGTATGGCGACATGGTAACAATGCACGAGATAGAGGGAAGTACTGACAGACAACACAAAGTTGTTCTCCCGCTGTGTTCCACATAGAACAGGATTCATCAAGTAAAACTGTCCTTTCTTCTTCCTCATATGTCAATGGATTCCCCGTGGCTAAGTACAGTTGCTATAACAATAAGTTAATATTAATATAAACAATTTACAATGCCAATTACATCACTTAAAGTAACTGTAAACACAATATGAATAATATCTTCTATGTTAAAAATGAAACGAGTGACTGGTAAAACACAATTTTTCTCAGTGATCAATGCTCAAATTTTCTTTTTTTCTGATATTTAATGTGTCCACTCGGATTCCTTTAAATAAGGAAGACTATATTTACCCGTTACTTGTTTTACGAACATTTAAAATTTTCTAACATTCCATTTGTTTTAAATTTAAAACAAAATGGTTTGCTTTATGTTCTAGCTATGAAAGTAACCTGGAAAAAAAATTATTCAGTTTAATTTTTACCACAAATTATTTTTGTGGTAATTCAAATGATTAAGAAGGCTTTTCATTATTTTAATCATGTTCAATGAGTGAAGATCAGATAAAATTGTAGTATAGATGCTTCAAAGATGGCTGGGAATATATTTCGAACATAATCCACATTCTGGAATTTATTCAACAAATAGAACACCTGATCATTACTCTTATGTTGAACAAGTGTGATTTACAAAAATCGGCGACTGGCAGCGCACAAATTCAAAAATATTCTGAGGACAAAAAAAAATTGTTTTAGAGACTGTTTTATATGATCTTGGTGCATGAAACTTGAGATGGGAAATTCATTCTAAATAATGGGTAGGATAATTAATTGTTGTTCTAGATATGGTTCTGTTGGATAAATATTTCTTTAAAAAAGTGGGCTCATAAATAAAATGTATATAATATATGTACATAATAATATACAAAAATAAGTATACAATTTATAAATGAATATTTTTAGATACAAATAAACATGTTATTATTGTTTATGTTCGCCATACCGACTATTGTTTATTAAGTAAACTTTTTTGAACTTACCGTCCAATAGTCCTATTTAAAACTTCCAACGACGGCCGTTTCGGCTATTCAGCCATTTTCAAGTTAAGGACTGCTGTCCTTCGTCATTAATAAATTAAAAGCACATATTACACGTAAAAACACTTATGCACACCAGTTCACAAATATTAACGAATAAACGCTCGCACATTTTTAGTGCGTGTGGTCTGTTCACTGTCCACGGGAAGGGAAGGCGCATGAATGCTCTCGAACAGTATGAAATATACAAAGTTTTCAGGACAGACAAAGAAACGCTACTTAATGACAAACTTAATTTCAACTCCAATCCATTGTTCGACATAGTAATAGATATCACAGAAGCAAATACAGATAAGAACTGTGCTCAACCCTATACCGACAGTATAGCCGTGGACAGTGAACAGACCACACACAGACTATTGGACGGTAAGTTCAAAAAAGTTTACTTAAATAAACATGTAGTACATATATGTTTATAAACATGAATTTGAATGACCATAATGTTCTTATACTGGAGGAAATGTGAAAGCCATGTTCATGATCAAATTGCCAAGATAAATGCCCTACATGATAATGTCTTTAAAAAAGAAAAGGGTTAGCATATACGAACTACAAAAACTATACACATGTTTTAAAACACTTATATAAACATTAGCTGTTTTAGGATCCAAAATATGTCTTGCAGATATGAAGATGATATCATATAATTAGTGAGCCTATTCCAGTTGTACAGAATAATTTGGAGCAAGGCAAGTGTTAATCAAAATTATACAAGTACAGCGGAACTTGTTGGGAATTCAAAACTTAAGGGAAAAATTTGAATTATAAAAGTTGGGTGCTCAGGTAAAAAAACACATAACAAAACACAATTTTATCAAAATATAAATTTATTTCCAGTCGAACATATGAATCATCATTTTTAAATACAGTACAATATTTATGATTACATTTATTTTAAAAAATAATAGCAAATCCCTCAGCTTTGGTGCGAACAATTGATCCACTTTCACAAATGGGATATTTTTTGCAGTCATCATGCTATTTTTCGGTTCTTTCCACTTTTGTTTGATGCGCTATTCATAATTTTTTCCTGAAGTTTTTAATACTTAGATACCATATTTGGCGGTATTCCAAAATCTTTCACTAACTGCAATTTTTTTAAATACTCTTTTCCACTTCACGGATAGCAGTGGCTTTTTTCCGCTAAAGTTAATGTTTTGTACACTCATTATTTCAATATAGACATGGTGGAAAACACAGTTGAACATAAAGTGAAACACTGACTTACAACACTAACTTATAAAAAGAGACAAACATTCAGCAACAATGTAACAAAACAACTGACAGGTCCCGGCAAGGGAGAAAGATACTCGACAAAATGTACAGCCGAGATGCACACACGCTTACAGCCCAGCTGTCGTCAACCTCAGATAACTGTGGAGGGAAGATGATATAGATACTCTTGTATTTTTCCATTTCTGTCCATTCGCAGGCGGTCCACTCCATAATAAAGGTCATTTAAAGTAGAGCTGATTGTTTAAGAATTTTACTCTGGCTCTTTACGAGTTGATTTTCTTCATTTTCTTTACAAATTTTGTTGATTTTTATCTTAGAATTATCCAACAAATTTTCAACTTATAAACGATTTTTTTACATTATACATAGTAATGTCAAGGAGGACTGTGGTTAAAGTTTGAGTTATCTGTGATTTCAAATTACATAAGTTAGAAATAGGAAGGTTTAAGTGTACAAGGACTATACAAAACAACCAGTGTGGTTTGCTAACAGTAGATCAGACAGTTTCCTGTTTTTACATGACAATCCATGCCCTCACACCATTCTGTTGCAATATTTAAATGTGATGTATTTGATCATTCACTGTATAGTTTCGATTTGGCTCCCAGTGATGTTCACTTATTCAAGCACATGAAGAAGTAGCTTGGCTCCTAGCGCTTTACTGACGATGAAGTCTTCAAGATGCTGTGAAAGACTGGCTTAAATCCCAGGTGTCAAAATTTTATGATGAAGAGATTTTGAAACTAGTCAACCCCTAAAATAAATCTCTAAATTCAAATGGTGATTATGTAAAAAAAAATAACGGAAAGCAGTTTTTAAGATATATATAATAAAGTTTTTGTATCTAGCTCACCATTTTATTTACAGTCAAACAACAGCGTTTGTAAATAATTCAGTAATGATAAAATTGAAACTGTTTATAACCTATGAAATAAATTATTAACTTACTTTAAGGCAAGACAGCTGTCCATTGGCTTGCTTGAGATATTGTGCAAGGATACTGGTTGGTAGTGTACACACTGCATCCTTGATATGAACTACATTGATCAGAGCCACCTGAAACCAAATATAAATTAATTAACAAAATTACACAAAAACTACCACATTATGATTTTTATCAAATAAAAAATTTACAAGTATTATAACTTATATAGGAAAAAAATCCCTCTTTCATCTCTGGACCATAGGTTGGACTCAACAACCAAAGCAGCCTTTATTTCACATCCACCTAACAATCACTCTTCTTCTTTTCTTTTTTTCCTCGCCTGAACTTTTTTCAACCAAAAGCACTGCCCAAATAGTGAATTCCATATATCAATAAAACATTTATTTTTAATCAAAATACAATTACAATTTAGAGATTGGTTGATAAGAACTTATTGATTTGTAAGCAATCGAGAATACGATTTCTTAAAATATTGTCTCTTTTACAAAAAAAGAGAAAAAAAGGCATTTTTTCTCTATCTCAAAATAAGAAATCAAGTAATTATCAAATTCCAAACAAAAGAGAACACAATTTTTCATATTATAAACACTTTAGTTGTTCAAGATAAAGTCATCATCTTCAATTGTAACAGGTACACAAACTTTCCTGGCAGTACTTGATTTCAAGTGAATTATCAAACTGATAATCTATCTATATAACCTATATATATATATATAATTTTCTAAGATAAATTCTTCAAGTCAAAATTTAAGATTTTGGAATTTTCCCATTTAAGTACAACCATTCATCCAATATTTATTTTGAGGTGGACAACTATGACAAAACTATCAGCAGTAAAACAATTTTATGTGTTACAGCTGTTAGTTCTAATGTACTCATTGAATATTTGTTTCCTATTGCATAGGTTATTAGTTTAAAAATAATGTGGAAGTAAATTATTTATTTAACAAATTTAAGTTAAGAATTAGTGACTGGTTATTTATATTACAGTAATCCTCTACATATTTTATTTTGCTTCTTTGTTTAATTGTAATTCTTTTTGTTGTTATATATTGCTTAAATGTGTGCTGTTATCAAATGCGATATTAAGAGAAACATGTAAACAGGAAGACCATGTAGGCGAGGTAGAGTTTTTCAAATGCTTCCGAACGCCAATGTGAACGAAGGGTAGGGTTAGGTAAAGTAAATGGCCATAATAATCAGAATGCTCTTCATCCAGATACTCCTTGTAGGTGCCAACTTTTAAATGAAAATATTATTTCTGAAAATGATGTTGATGAGTTAGACGGTGCATGTCAACATTGCAATGCTCTACACTTTCTTGGTGAACTGACAAGTGGACATTTTAATATGTGCTGCCGCAATAGGCTTATATGACTTCCCCAACCTAGAGTAAACAGAGAATTACAGGATATGATGTTAACCAATAAAGACTTCGTTGATAGGATACGGAGGTATAACAGTGCTATGGTATTTGTCTCCCTCTCTGCACTACGACAACACATTCCAGGAAATGGTCCGTATACCTTAAAAATACAAGGTCAAATTAATAGATTTACAGCTCAATTTATAGCCCTGAACATGGCCAGCCACCTTTATTTTGAAAATTATATATAATTCATTCAACATCTGCTAACAACATTCGTTTAGCCAGATTAGAAAAGAAGAAGATTTAGAGATTGATATACTGAATAGCCTTAACAATATTTTGGCAGAAAATCCTTATAGTTAGGCTTATTGAAAAGCTGGAAAACTATTGAGAGACGAAGAAACATAACCAGTTGCACAAAACCTGAACTTGCGCTTTGTAGGCAGCATTTCTATGAACAAGTGAAGTGACGTTATAATAGCCCAATCGCTGATAATAGCTGGTGAATTTATATCTGATAACAGTGAGCCACCTAATCATCGCTATGTGGTTGTTCATGGATGGGAAAGCAGACCGAGGTTATTATTAGTTTTAAGCCCTCACTGTGATCCTATGTTGTATCCACTGATCTTTCTTTATGGCGAGCCTGGTTGACAATCTTTACAGAAAATTAAATTACAAGGAAGAAATTATTGTTGATGAAATAATCACTCCTATTACGTACTCCAGGTTCTTCCTAGAGTCTCCTGTTAGTTGTGGAAAAACCTTTGTTTATTCCTACATCCTTAATATTGTTTGATGAGGGATGGGATTATCAGCTCTGCCAGCAGCATCAACACAAATTATGTCTTTACTACTACTAAATGGCAAACACAGATTTTGGTCTTTAGTAAATATTAAACACTACATCTATATTAGGTATTACAACTATTAATAAAAGAGCAAAGTCATTAAGAAATTTCCAATAATCATTGTTGATGAAGCTTCAATGATACCAGTTGACGCCATACATTGTGTAGATCGTCTACATAGTGTTATAACACAGGTACAAAAGCCAACGGGCAGCAAGGTTATTGTTTTTTATAGGCAAGTTTTACCGGCTATGCCTCATGCCGGAAAGATTCAGTTAATTGATTCATGTATACAGCAAAAAAAAAAAAAAAAAAAAATATATATATATATATATATATATATATATATATATATATATATATGACATAAGTGAAAATTCTGCATCTAAAAAAAAATATGCAGGCAGTGGAATCAGAAAAATCATTTTCAGATTGGTTGTTATGGCTATGAAATGATGAAGAGTTAATTAGTGATATTGGTAAAGATATCATCAAAATTCAAAATGAGTTTATATGTCATGAGTAAATTGTTTACTATGTATATGGCAATTCTGTTGATATATCCAATTATGAAGATATGCAGCAACAGCGAGTCTGACCCTTTAATGAATACTGTTATAAGATAAAGGAGCAAGTGTTAGATGTGATTCCTGGGTAGAAAAATTCTAAACAAGCAGTGACACTATAATAACCAATGACACTGAAAGCTTGAATATTTCCATTAGAATATATTAACTAGCTAACACCTGGTGATATGCCTCCTCATACAAAGGCCCATTATAATATGGACTTGGCTTCAGAATTAATTACTGGAGTTCGTTCATCTAATAGTGGTAGAAATGCATGAAAAAACTGTAAAATTAAAAATTATAAGGGACAAATAATTTTCCTTCTAAGACTAAACTAATTTCAACTGACAGCAATATGCCATTTTAATTTACCAGAATTCAACAATAAGGCCCAAGGCCAAACATTAGATAAAATTGGCATATCATATCTTGTCCAAACAGTTTTTATTCATGGATTAAAATGAGGAATTTGGCAGAGTCAGAAGAGCATGTGACGTGAAAGTTCAAGTTATACAGAGAAACACCCAAGGTAAGATAGGTAACGACAACAATGTTTATACTGGAAATATTGAATACAAAAGCATACTTTGTTAACTTTATAGTTTTATATATTGTTAATAAATTAATTCACTTATTGTCACATACAGTAATTTTTGTCTATTATTATCCTAATACTCTATATCAAAAACAACGAATCCTAATTTTTAATGGTGTAAAATAAATGATCGAAAAAATTTATTTTTCAAATCAATTTTATTATTTGTTTGATTTGTAAGGAACTGAACAGTTAGTGTCTTCTTAGTTATATTATCAATTGTTTTTAACTATCTTTTGGCGTGTGTTAACAAAAACATCAAATACCTAGAAGGCAAATGGTCAGTGAAATTTAATTATGTTTAAAAATCACAGCCCCCCCCCAAATTGAAGAAACTGGAGCTATTGCTACATAAGCCCCTAGTTTATTTATTAATCTCTTCTCATATTTTTTACTTTAAAAGTTTTTTTTTTAATTAGCTATCATAATTGTCTAAAATTTTGAACATGAACTTGAAGAAACATAAGGCCATCTTCAAGTTTCATGGCCTTATGAAACCGGTGATACATCTGTCATCATTGTCGTTTGTATGTAAGCATGATAGCAGTCACAAAAATAAATATAGAAAGAGGAAATTTGGTATATAGGATGATAGTGTGCTCATATAGAACCCTATCCATTTCAGAAAAATCAAACTAAAAATGTCAAGTGTTAGCCATTTTAAACAGTTTTTTGTTCATATCTCGTGTGTTTTAAAAATTTATAACAAACTCAATTATATACAAATTTCCAGTTCTATATGTAATGGTATCAACCCTACATCTATACAACGACATATAATCAAAGTTATTGACAAAAATGTAGTTTCAAAACCTGACCTCCTAAGAAAATATTATATTCAGATCCAGGTCTGACTTACCAACATGATCATAATGAGTGAAGGGTTCCTCACAAATTTATAACTTTGAGGCCTGTCAAGACCGAGATACTGACACGAGCCAATTGACTCTTGATCCACCAATATGATTTAACATTTCCTACAAGTCCAAAGAAACCAATTTTTAGGAATTACAATTATTGCTTGTATTATCTTATATGATGGAGCTGGGTATTATGGCACCCAGGTTTTTAAGATTGTTTAAAGGCGAAAAAAAATTCAGTCATCAACGCCTTATAAAGAAATTAATATGGATGTTTTAGCTCATGTTCTGATTTAGATCTACTCTATCACACTCCCAAAATAAACAAGCTCTCCTAAACAACCAGAGGTTCACAAAGTTAAATATTAGGCAATACAACACTACTTACTGTTTCATCTGGATGGAGAATCGCAGGATTATCTCTGATAAGAAAGATTACCAAAGGATAGCAGAGTCTAGGAGGAGTACCCAAGTCTAATGCAGGATCTGGTAGGCACATAGTTAGAGACCGCTCTCCATGACTTTGATCTCTAAGTATGTGTTAAGGCAGAAAGTATTTAAACAGTTGTAACATATACAAATGTAAAGATTAGAAACTATATTACCACTATACTAAAATAACACTTTCTAAAATGTACTCGTACAGCAGTATAGAAACTAATTAATTATGATAGACAAAAAATACACTTTCAGATTATAACAGAACATGACTCCAAAAACTGATTTTTTACAATGAAAGGTAGCCTAATAATTAGAATCAAAATGTTGACCTAAACTATTATAATCAATGTTGTTGTTTAGCCAATTACAACATAAACAAAAGATATTGGTCTCTATATTCCCGAAAATTCTGATTCAAGAATTATTGGTATAAAGAGAGAAAATAAACTAATAAATATCTCAAAGCTGGTCAAAGTGATTTTGAATAAATTTTGGTAAAATATGAATGGTCATGATTTATAAATAAATATTGAGCTTGACTTGTGAGATTTGAGATGGTATACTTAATAGAATAAGCCTTGAACACAAATTCTCACAAATAGTACGTTTAAATGACAAAGTCACCATCTTCAGTGATGCACTAGCTATAATAAACGAGCTCAGTTATAGTTTAGTTATTGTACCTCGTGAATCACTGAAGATGGTGACTTTGTCATTGAAACATGTTTGAATAAATAAGAGAATTTGTGTTCCAAGTTTTATTCTATTAAGGTTATGGTATAAACAAATGTGCTAAAAAATGAACGCAAACAAAAATTAACGTTTAATTAGAAAATACAAACCTTGACCACTATCAGGATTTTTTAACATATTTTTGTAGTGATGAAGACCAATAAATTTCGTTAGTTTCCTTAAAGGTGTAAGTTTAGCAGAATTTGATTAAAATTGTTACAGAAAATTTTGAGAAAAATAATATTTTCAGTTTTGAAGATAGTGATTTTAAATATCTTTCTATGAGAAAGCTACTTCAAATAAACATTTATTATAAATAATTACATTATTTTACATCAGTTGTAAAGATTTTATTCCACAAGATTTTGAAATATAAATTACCGAAACCTTTTAAGCTCAGTATTTTATTGCATATTTTTCCAACCTTAGTAAATAAGACGAAATTAAGATTTCATTTATAGTACAATTAAGTATAAAAATGTATCCAGTCACATTTCTCATCTGAGTATTCCATTTTACTTTCTCATTAAACATTACATTATAATAGCTTGTGCCTATTATATTATATCTATTATACAATCTGTCTCATGAAGCTATTTCAATGTTTGACTTGTAAGGCAGTTGTTTTGGAAGTAATTTAATTAAAATTTTGAAGTTAAAAAAAATACTGCAGAATTTTCAAATAAATATCTTGCATCAAAAATAAAAAATTTAAAAAATGGAGATTGCTTAAAAAACACAGTTTTGGGCTATTAGATTATTTTATTTCATTAACTACATTGTTATGAATCAGAAATTTTACTAATTTTAAGTTAGTAGTAAAGGAAGCGATAATCATCAATAAAATATTTAAAAAGAAAGAATGATCACTATTCAAATTGAAAACCATCTACTACTATGCACTGACAGCACCGTAGAATGAAATCTTCATAGTCATACTAGAAAAAGTGTTGTGGAATATTGAGAATTACATATGCAATCATTGTCTTTAGCTCCCCATCTGCATTGGTGTGGTGTGAGAATAAACTCGGTATTTTAAGTAGCACCACAAAAAGAAGTCACTAACTATTGGGTCTGGCGATCTTGGTGGCCAGTCCATTAATTCACTTTCCCTCTCAATCCATCGACCAGTAAGCTCATTGCTCAACAAATAGTTCACAAGATTAGCTGAAAGATGGAAGTCTCCATTTCTACAACTGGTGTGAAATCACATATTGATTGACTATACCATGGTACCTAGTTCCATTCAAAGTGCTCTCAGAGATGTAGGATAATACTCCATTAACTGACATGCAGGACATACCGTAAAGTCCTTACTTCTTTTTTTTTAATTGCATGTGGGTTGATAATATTATAATAGTTGCAATTCTGTCGACTTACCAAGCCATTACGGTAAAATGTTGAATGATTAGAAAACACAATTTGAAGATGTCAGGGTCAGTCTCGTAATGTTCAAAGACTTTACTTAAAATCTCCACTATTATTCTTGAAGGTCGTCTTCAAGAAGATCATGGACAGTGTTAGTCTTGTAAAACTCCACGTTATGTTTTTTAATTCTATGATCCACAGATTTAGTGACACAGTTGTATAAGGGCACTTTTCTAATCGAATTGATTTAGCAAAGAAGCACAAACATTTTCTTCTACTCCACATCCCAGTTCTCAATAGCAATGTTTGTCCATTTCATTTTACTATTGACATGATTAAAACAACAAAACGTGATTAACTAATTAATTAATACATTGGTTTCATATAGTAAAATTTAAAAACTACTCAATAATATGCACCTAACAAACATAATAGCTATTTAAAAAAATATATAACATAATAGCTGTTAAAAAAACAAGATAATCTAATAGCTAAAAACTGTGTTCCTGAACATTCTGTAGTATAACTTTATAGATATCTACGACATTTGTGCAAAATTTTAACCATACGGTTCAAAAACATCTGTTCCACGACAATTACAAATACAACAATGAAAATGCAAAGAAAACCCCTAGTGTTAGTGACCTGTGATCTTTGCTGTGAAAAGTTTATAGGTTAAGTTAAAATAATATTGAAAAGAATGAGTTGAATCTTGGAAAGTTGGTGCAGCAGTAGAGCACTTTCAGGGATTCAGACAGAGTGTTCCATTTCTGCTTAAAGTGCCCGGCAGATAGGGCCAGACATTTTTTTTAGGTTGGGGCATCTTGTCATAGAGAAGTTCCATCAACGATTTGGTATGGTGGATTCTCCATTTTGTAAACAAGGATGTTTGAATATGGAAACATTTTACCACAACACTCTGGATTATAAGGGAGGTGGCAGCCAAAATAGAGACAAATTGAGAAAGGGCTTTCAGGACATAGGTAATCCACCATCTCTTTTTCAAGAAATCGTTACAGATAAGATCTGGAATGTAAAGAAATCAATGTCATCTGGAAAAGATCTACAAGATGTATTATGGCATCAGCATTACATGAATAATGCATAATAATAACAAAGTAATTCTTAGTTACATTTGTGACTTGTTACATCTGTTTTGTGTAATATTTTAACAATGAAAAATATTTATGGAGGGCAATCAAGTGGCTCTAAAGTTGTTTAAAACAATAATACTATAAATAACCTGTATTGTATATAATTAAACTGGGTGTATCCTGAGCATAACCTTGGTGAACAAACAATACGTCAATCATAAAAGGTTGACATAAGATTACATATAATTAATGTGTTTATAAACTTTGATCTTCTAATTGTCAAGTAGGCCAAGGTTCATTTAGCTTAATTTGTTTAATGGTAAGACAGCTTAAAAATGATGAGCTAGCTGCTAGTTTTAAAAATATTACAATGTATGATACAATGACGAGCTAACGTTTTTCACCTCATTACTGTTGATAAATGGTCTTATTTACATTCTGTAACTACAGCCACTTCAAATCTGACTGTGATTATAAATTTTTTTGCTAGAATTCAAACTATTTTATAAACTGTGCTCTTTATTCATTCTACATCAGAGTGGTTCAGGAAAGAATGGAAATAAGGATGTCAAAATAAATAAATAAAGTTAAAACAAATATACGCCCTAAAATGCCTTGAATGTCTGCACTTTTCTCAAACTTAAATATCTCAATAATTTATCAATATATGGAGTCCAAATTTAGCACTGATATTTATATTATGAAAGATGTACAGAAAGTAAGTTCCGTTTTCAGATATTGTCGTGAGTTAGCTGATTTGTTGGCAAGGTAGTAAGCCCATTTTTAGACATTCAAATAGTGCATATGCAACATGATTTGTTTTTACAATGTTTACAAAAACGAGATGCCCACCGCATGTGAAATGTGGTTTGTGATAAGTTTCTTGAATACGAGAAAACTTAAACTGTGTTATATTAACCGTCAAATTTGTGACATGCATGGAGATCATGCAACAAGTGATTCAAGAGTATATAGGTGGTTGCGACTTTCTAATGAAGGATGCGAGAATATGATCAATGCAGCATAAATTGTGAACAACACAAAATGAAACATCACGGCTTCTAAGCTGTATAGTTCTTGGGAAATGACACTCCACGGAGTGAAGATACACTTTATCACCATCAAGGACTAAATGCAATTATATGTTTTTCACTATGAAGATCATCTTCACAGTGTTTCTGCAAGGAATTTTGCTGTGGAATCCTTGCGGCATAGTTCCACAATAAAAGTAGGTATTTATTGTGAAACACTTAAGAAACTGGATATGGATCCAGAATAAACAACATGGCATGTTTACCCAGGGGTTGTCCTGATGTATGACAATGCTCAACCATACATTGTTGCCTCAATGCAATTATATTGTAATGACCTTCAGCTGGGATAAATTTGATAATCCCCTTGCAGCTTAGATTTTTCATTAAGCAATTTTCATGTTCTAATATATTAAATCGTTCCTTGCTTTTCGATAGTTTCACAAAGAAGTCGTTAAATAAGGTTTGCATTGTATGTGGCATCTTTCTACGATAAAGACATAGAACGCCTTGCACCTGGCTTTTATAAAATGCCTTTACAATAGCTAGAATACCAAAGCTAGTAGAAATTATACTGTAAGGTGTGTTCATACAAAAATAAATCAAAAAATGGTTTAGATATATATATATTCTTATTTTTCTTTAATAGTTAATTGGAACTATTACCATTTCCCATTTCTGGATATCATATTTGTTTTTGTTTACACCAAAATACAGCCTGCATTTACTAGTTCATACAAACACTTGTTAGTTCTATTCTGTGTTCACGGTTTATGCAGTTTTTACCCTTAACTTTATTCTCCAACACTGGGGAAATGGTTACAAATATTTTTGTTTAAATAGGCCTTTTGTTTGCTCATATAGCTAAGAAATTTATTGCAATGTTTGTGCAATTTATTAACACATATAAGCTAATGCTTTCACCTATCAAATGTTGATGAAAGAGTTGGTATTAAATCCTTTAAAAGGTGAATGAAATCAACATATAATTAAATAATAAATAAATTTGTATTATTAGTAGACTACTTTGTGTTATTAAAGGATACCGAATAAAAGTTCCTTTTTGCTGATAGTGTCCTTGTAGCAGACACCCTTGCTGTAGAGCAGCATTAATGGCACTCCATGGTCTCCATAGAAACAGATGTAGTTCTCGTATAGATACACCCCAAAAGGCCTGTAGCGTGTACTGGACTTGACTTGAAACTGTGTATTGCAAATCTGAAACAAATTATGAAAATTTTGGTAAATAATGCACACAGACAAATACACATATAAATATCGTAAATTCAAAAATTCTCTCTACAGTAAGTAGTTTATATTCCATTGCAATAAGACAAATATATTATGATATATGTATGTAACGTGTTTGCAATGAGAGCACAATGTCTAGGAGGTGACAGTAGAGAAGACCAATGTACAGTATGTCTAAACATAATCAAAGTTGTAGCATTCATTAAATTACTGCATAGGTCTTTTTAAACATGCAGTATTTATTTCACATTATATATACATATAAAATGGCAAATGGACCATGTATTAGAAAGGTAACTTTTTAATATCTCCATACACTTAGTAGGCAAAAGAAATCAATGTCAATACTTTTGGTATATGAGGCATATCGTCAGATGTTTTCTCTAATTTTTTGGATAACTCACGATTTGAAATACCTACCATAAGACAAAAATCAAAATTACATGATTGACTACATTCTGTTGATATGCGATAAACAGGTTGCTTTTTTACAAAGTCCTGAACAAGTTTGTTAACCAGTCAAATAAACATTTGTAATAGTCAAATATGCATATATTAAAACTTGTTGTTAAAATGGATGAACTTATTTTGATAAAATTCGGTATGTGAGCATATTTTTCCTATACCAAAAAGTGTTTTTTTATATATAACTTAAAATAGTTGAGACTTACCTAAACAAAAATATGATTTTCTTAAAATCAACTGTAACAATTTTAAATAAATATGATTCAATTGAAGTCCCTCATGATCCAACTAAATTCAAGTCATCATCTTCACAAAATATGTAAATTGGGAAGTTATTGGTTAAAAAGTAAATATAAACCTTGTTCCCTAACATTTAGATTTTCTAATTTCCTTGTGATTCATAACTTTCTTTTACACATGACTTAATACATTTCCTTGTATGATAAACATTCACATTTAAATATTATTTGATAAAAATTGCTTGCCACAATTTTAAGATATTTAACCTTTGAAGATGGTATGCATGATTGATTTTCAATCTTAGACTAATAACTCGTGAATTGTGATAAATTCTTCGCTTGCTTATACCATACTTTAGTTTTGTGTATGGGTGAGAGAAATATAGAGCAAAGTTTATTAACTATACACCTAATTAAAGTTACTGTGAAATTAATTCAACTTGTTAAGTTTGTTTATGAAAGTTTATGTTTCATAGACTAAATTAATTTTAATTAACACTTAGCTCCAGTGAGTGTCACCAGTGATTCTCAACGAAATTCCCTTGGCATTCAAGTTGTTTTCACCAAATCATTCCCGAAAGCTCAACAGTGCTAAAGTCATACCCTTTGTTTTTTTAATTTCTGATTTTTACACATTTCTGTCAGTGACTTGATACTTTTTGGTAAATAAATGCATATCAGCTCTGATACTTATGGCCCCAAAGTTATATATATTTTTCACAGAGCCCATGTGTATCACCAGTGATAGTCACTGTAAATTTTACATTATTTTCAAATTTGTGGTTATAAAATCAGGTGATTATATTTGTTTAGCTGTATTTTTAGTGGGGAAACAGCTGTGCTAATATAGCCAACATAACCTGAAATGTACAGACGCTTGTATGTTGCTTTTATTTGTTGGATTTAAATCAAAGTTTTGATAATGTTGAAGAATCTGACGAAGAATTTGAGTTTACTGATCTTTAGCCTACAATTTGAGAGTATTTAAGGTAAAATTATCTTTATAACTTTTTTTTAAACGAAAACTTTGTTTACATAATTAAGACTATTAAAACTTTTAATAGTACTAATATTCATTAAGCTGAGGGAAAAAAAAAAAATTGTATTGTGTCTAACCTAAAATTCATTTTCAGGGGGACTGCAGTACACACATTCTTCTTTGACAGTGACTTCCAAGAATCATTCAGCAATAAAGATTATGAGTTATCGGTAGAGATTACCACTTCATCAACAAGTAGTACTACTCAAACATCGCAGGTCTAAATGTTGATAGTAAATGATATTACACTGACTAATAGACATCAACTACAGTTACAACTTGGAAGGGTAGATGAAAGTAGACTTGGACGTGCACAAGGGGATGAAAACAATAAACCATTTCAAACTGAAGTCACTTGTACATGAACTTATTTTACAGGTAATAATAAATAACAATTCCTATACACAGGCCAAGCCAAAACATTTCCTGGGTGTGATGATGTTTCTCCTAAAACTTTGTACAACTAATTTGTAGATAATGGAGTCATGCACATTTTTCAAGCAGAGCGTATGAATAGTGATCGGGTAGCAATAAATAGTAAGAAAATGAAGTGTTGTCTTGGCTTAGTTGTATACATGGTTCTGTAAAGTTTCCAAAAATAAAAGCTTACTGTAGCAAAAAAAAAAGAATAATTTTGTTCCTAGTTATGATATGAAATAGATTTATTGATACCTTAAGGTACATACACTTAAGTTTGATGATAATCAGACTGCAGACACAGAAGATCGTTTGCCTAACATTCGTATAAAAAAAATTGAAAATAAACATCCTGGGGAATGGTTAGTCATTGATGAATCAATGATACCATTCAAAGGACAACTTATAATAAAAATAATATATTAAAAATAAGTCTTTCTAGTATGGTGTGAAGATTTTTGAAGTCTGTGATGAGAGTGGATATACATTTTGTGAGAACAAATAAAATTGTAAAAACTGGGGGGAAAGGAAGGAAGAGTCACAAATACAGTTGTTTTAAACATGATGGGGGGACATTCAAGAAGAAAGGACAATAATTGCTAATAACTATTATGGTAATATTAAATTAGCATCTGAACTGTTATTGAAAAAATCATCTGATTGTTAACATTGAGGAAAAAAATTTAAACTTGTACTTAAAGAAGTTCTGGTTGGAAATTTGTTTTTAAAAAGGTGAAGTTATTGGTACAGAAGATGTTAATGGTATAGTAGTAGGGAATTGGAAAGATAAACATCTGATGCGGTTTATAACAACTAAACTAATCTTAGTCATGGTCCCTAAAGGTAAAATAAACAGAAAAGGGAAACCAGTTATAAAACCTGAAGTCATTTTAATGTATAACTGCAATAAAAAAAGGTGTGGATAAGTCTGACCAAATCTCCAGTTATTCTTCATCATTACGCGAGACAATAAGGTGGTTCCAAAAAGTTGCTTTTGAACTTCTTCTAGTCACATCATTAGTGGCTCCACTGTACAAAAACAAAACTGGATCCAACATTCAAATAAGTGAATTCTGAGAGAGTTTGATAGAGGCCTTAACTTATTTTCAAAGTGAAAAAAATATAATTACATAGCAAAAAAGAGTGAATCAACACAAACTTATAACGAATGAAAGTTGCCATAAAAACAACCGCTTGAAAAGAAAAAGTGGACAAAATGTTACAAAAAACTGAGAAATGAAAATGATGGGGAAAAAACGAATAATTAGCATCTACATTTTGTGATTCTTGTTAAGGGAAGCTTTTCTTATGTCATGATTGTTTTAATATACAACACTAGTTTCTAGTAAAAACGTTCTAAAATTTAAAAAAAATGAAATTCTAATAAATAGGTTTTTATTTTATTCCTAGCATTTGACAAAAACATTATTGTTGTAATAAAATAAAATAAATTTTATTTTTAAACTAATTTACAATGGTTTTTACTTAAACCGTTACCCACTCCCTCATGATTATCGCTGTTAAGTTCTTTTTGGAATATAAAATTTACCATTTTTCTATAATCCAAATACAAAGTAAAAAATCCTTTCCAACATTAGGCTTCAGAACATGTTATCATGTTTTTTCAGGCTTCAGAACATGGTACTCAGTAAATATATTCTGAGTACACTGTTGATACTCAGGGTCCTACAGGAATATTTACTGAGTATCACCGGTCATACTTACAGTCTTACAGTAATGTTTACCGAGTACCACAGGTGATACTCACCTTCAAGGGTTTGTTACACTAAAATTGTCTACAAGCTAGTGTTTTAATTACTGTTTGATACAAAATCAAAAACAAGAGTAACAGAAAAATAAAGTTACATGTCCATTTCCTTTGTGTGTGTATTTTTGAATGATATATATTAACAGAAATACCATACTAATACACAAAGCTAAATCCTCCTTTATTATTTACAAACAAATATTGCTCTATAAATTTCAACTTAAATGCTTTTATTAATGTCAAACATGACATTGAAAGTCCAAAAAGCCACTTTAAGTATATATACAGGTGGTTTTTCCCTCAGATCAGCAAGCATTTTATTGTAGCAAATAAAATTGGAGAGCACATTGAATGTACCACTAAAACTGCACGACATGTGACGGTAGATAATCGAAACCAGAATCAGATTGTAATAAAACTGTGGCTGGTTTTATTATCTGGTGAAATCGTTAAAAGTTAATTGTTACAGTGTGAAGTCTTTAAGGAAAAGTTGTGTTTAGCGTACAACGAATGTATGAGAGGGAATATGATCATAGAAAACATTAACATATTGTCTATTTAAAAATAACACAGATAATCATAAAAACAATGTGTTTTCAGTATTAGAAGAGCATTACATTAAGCTTTACAACATGATATTATGTAAAGATGTAAATATTTTGAGTAGAATCTTCTGCCAATCATAAAAAGTTTTGATAATGGAATTACGACAAACACATCAAGGAAGATGTAAAGACGAAGTTAGGAATGGCAGAAAATGGTACTCAATATATTTATGTAAATCCTAGCAGAAATATATATTATCTGAAGAGATATTTACTGAGGTGGATACATTTTCTTTTAGAAATTTTAAACGAGAATTCTAATAATTGGTATAATTTATTTCGACAATTGTCATCTTTTGTGTACAAAAAATTAATAACAAACGTAAAATAAGACTTTAAGTATTCTCGAAAACCGACTGAGAGCAGGACTGTGTAGTCTTCGTATTTAAAATATTTGTTCAAGTATTAACTTTTAAATAATATATTAATTCACAAAACTTGCCATCATTTTTGTACATTTAAAAATTAATACACCACATGTCCGATTAAACTATATACAATTTGAACAATAGTATTAAAAGGTGAGCCAAAAATAATAAGTAAGAAGTGATAAGTGAGTAAAATAATATTATTATAAGGTGAACCATGGATTACAATTCATGGATTAATTATTGGATCCCATAATTACCTAATAACTTTAAAAACAGAATACAAAACTTGTTTTTTTTATTTTTAATATTTTAAAATTAGATAAAGGTTTTGGTAAAATTGTATAGTTTTTTTTACCTACATTTAAAAAATAATAACAATACAAAAAAGTTATTTAGTGTAATTAAATACATAATTTAAAACACGTGATCAATGGTCATGAAAATTGTACTTTTTAAAAGGGTGTGGAACTCACCTAAAAGAGCACATGAAGAACAAAATCGTACTTCTGTGGAATGGATTGAAAAACAAATAAATTTATAAGAAAGCCATTCAAACTGAAACTCAATCGATTCACCAAGGTCAGCAACCATCGTGCTGAACATTAGATTTCGGCAATACAAGCCCGGGGGCAGTGAAGTATCTTGTTCATTTGCAATGAGTTACTATAGCACCAGTCTATGCTAGGCCTTGATCGACTGAACACTTTCAAGAATTTATCAGGCAAAGTAAAATCGCGACGCTCCTATAGTGGTGTTTCATTTGACCTTAGAGAATTTGGGGAAAACCCGTATTGAGTCCTGATAATGTGATAAATAGCTCTCATTAGCATCAAATGTAGTCAAAATAAGCAAAACTAACGGATTTTATTTTTTAAATTTGGCATCTAGTACTGACTCACCTTATAAAACTACTATTTTATACAATAATACAATTATTTTTGAATCACCTTACAGTACAATTATTTTTGGATCACCTTACAATAGTACTATTTTGGATCACCTTACAATAGTACTATTTATGAATCGCCTTACAATACAATTATTATTATTTTGAATCACCTTATAATACAATTATTTTTGGATCACCTTGCAATAGTACTATTTTGGATCACATTACAATAGTACTATTTTGGATCACATTACAATATTACTATTTTGGACCACCTTACAATAGTACTATTTTGGATCACCTTACAAAATAGTAGGATACTATTTTGGATCATCTTACAATAGTACTATTTTGGATCACCTTACAATAGTACTATTTACGAATCGCCTTACAATAGTGCTATTTTTGGATCACCTTACAATAGTACTATTTTTGAATCACCTTACAATACAATTATTTTTGAATCACCTTACAATAGTACTATTTTTGGATCACCTTACAACACTACTATTTTTGGATCACATAATACTACTATTTTTTGATAACATAATAGTATTATTTTTGGATCACATTGTACTACTACTATTATTGACTCACCTTACAATACTACTATTATTGGCTCACCTTTATTGTTCCTAGTAACATTTTGAGGATGAAAAAAGTTCTTATAAACATATGCTCGAAAAACGCTTCATTTTCCGTCAGTCATTTTGTTTGTACTCCCCCCCCACCCAACATAAAACGACTTTGGAAAGGGATGAGATGCAGATTTGCGTTTTTATTTCAACTTTTATCAGTAAACATTATTTATTATTATATGTCATAAATTCATATTATATTATGGTACATTAATGGCGGCCATTTAAAATATTTAATGTCAGATATCTCGAAAACTAATAACTTTACAAAATACAAAATATGTTTCACTTTTAACGGCAAATAGGCCTACAATGGTATTTTTATTTTTTCTATAAATGAATGAACGAGTTATCAATACAAAATACAATTTCTTGGTAATAAAATAAAACACCCAGAAGTTTTTATTCTAGTTATTCCTTACTACTATTAACATGAAATACATCAAATAATAAAGGAAGTTTTATATAAATATATATAGGAAGTTTTTTTCTTTCACTGACAAAACATTGGATGTCATTTAATACACAATTTAATGCTCTTTGAGGTAAAACAATTGACCAGATTTTGCTCAATATGAAATTTGTAGTTGTTTTTTAAAATTTTAAAATCCAAATATTTTTTCACATGCAACTCTTAAAACGTTCCACGATAGCTATTTTAAGTGAATTTAAAAGTAGAACCCAATGATGGCAAGATCAATTTTCTATGAGAAAAAACTAAAGAACAAGTTATTATTAAAAAATAAAATTGGTAATAATGTAACTTCTAAATTAGAGAAAATCAGCAATGATAACTTTTAATAGCTGATTTTGAGAAAAAAAATTAAAGAAGTTATTATTAAAAAATAAAATTGGTAATAATGTAACTTCTAAATTAGAGAAAATCAGCAATGATAACTTTTAATAGCTGATTTTGAGAAAAAAAATTAAAGAAGTTATTATTAAAAAATAAAATTGGTAATAATGTAACTTCTAAATTAGAGAAAATCAGCAATGATAACTTTTAATAGCTGATTTTGAGAAAAAAAATTGAAGAAGTTATTATTAAAAAATAAAATTGGTAATAATGTAACTTCTAAATTAGAGAAAATCAGCAATGATAACTTTAATAGCTGATTTTGAAAAAAAAATTAAAGAAGTTATTATTAAAAAATAAAATTGGTAATAATGTAACTTCTAAATTAGAGAAAATCAGCAATGATAACTTTAAAAGCTGATTTTGAGAAAAAAATTAAAGAAGTTATTATTAAAAAATAAAATTGGTAATAATGTAACTTCTAAATTAGAGAAAATCAGCAATGATAACTTTTAATAGCTGATTTTGAGAAAAAAAATTGAAGAAGTTATTATTAAAAAATAAAATTGGTAATAATGTAACTTCTAAATTAGAGAAAATCAGCAATGATACCTTTAATAGCTGATGTTGATGAAAAAAATTAAAGAAGTTATTATTAAAAAATAAAATTGGTAATAATGTAACTTCTAAATTAGAGAAAATCAGCAATGATACCTTTAATAGCTGATGTTGAGCTATGCTATGCTGTATAATATGATTTTTTTTAAATAGTCACGAAATTTTAAATTCTCGATAATGTCTTCTTATCTAGACCTACATGATGGCCATTTCGTGTTGCAGCAATCTACATATATTAACACCAAGGACGAGATCAAAAAACTAGCGGACCACATATAGAAAAAATGAAGTTGTTGAGGAGCATCATGGTACTTACCCTGCCCCATCATACAAGAGAATACTAGGAGAGCCTCTAAATGTAATGTACAAAGTTGGTTTCTTGGGTCTTGTACCTCGTAATAGAAACACTACTTTCTTGACATTGACTAGACTCTATCTAATACCTAATAGTCGGCTCGTAGATATAATTAAGTCTACACTCGCGTCGCTCTTAGACTCCTTTGGGCTTTATCGGTTCTCCTAATTATAAGAATATCTTGAGAGGACAGTGTTCGAAATTATATTTCTTTTTGTCATCGTAGATATGTAGACTTGATACTATTAAATGTAAAATTGATATATGATAAATTTTGTCTACTTTAAACTTTAATTAAACTTGTAATCAATTGAATAAAACACGAAATATGGCCGCCATTTACAATTATATTTCTCTGAATTTCAATATGTTCTATATGAGCACACTATATTCCGCTACACAGAATTTCATGTTCCTATCTTAAATCTTAAATTATGTCTGCATTACAAATATTCTATATATTGACTAGACGCCAAATATATATATTGTCACTTAAAAACAAATAAAAACCACATAGCCAAGAAACTGAAGGTTAAGCAGAGTATTTCTCATCTCTCTGCGTAAAGAATTTTAAGTGTTGGTCAAAAAGTGAAAATTAAAATGAGGCCGTTTTACTCAAAATAGGTTCACACTATTTCTAACAAATATTGCTGAATTGTGAAAAATTAATGAGCTAGGCTGAACGTAAAAAGAAAATTACGGTTGGCTTTCTAAGGATCTTTCCTTCCGACATTTCCTGGCGCATGTGGCGAGGTCGTGACCCGTGCAGCTTTCTTCTTGATCTGTTGTTTCGTAACAGCAGACTTCGCTTTTATGCGCAGTCTTTATTAAAGATGTGATTATATAACGCACAAAAGCAATTCACTATCAAATATGAGTAATGTCTTTTGGTCTCTAGATATATTTGTTTGTATTTATTTAACAAGGAGTTGCCAAACGATTGATTATTAACAAAGAAAATTATATAACGCAATTACAAATAATTAACTCCTAACTTGTTTGGAGCAGTTATCGCTCAAAAAATGAAAATTAATTTAATAATTCCTTTCTCTCGGTTGCTTGGGAGTAAAGACAGGGAATTTTGAGAGACAGAGAGATATTGGAGGATCAGGCTTTAGAAAAATTTAGTGAGGTGTTCAGTGAGGTTGCGTGCATTAGTTCTATATTTTTATATCCTGTATGCACTAACGAGCTTAAGAATACTGTGAGATTGTTAAATCCTAGAAAAACTCCTGGGTATGATGGAATATCTTGGTTCATCGTCAACAATGTGTCCGATAACTTGATAGAACAATTGTTATGTATTATAAACCTCAGTTTTAGTGCTGGAGAATATCCTAGTGATCTGAAACAGGCAATTACTAAACCACTGTATACAACAAATGATAAGACAAACCCAAGTAATTTTAGGCCCATAAATATTTTATCTAATTTTTCAAAAAATTTTGAGAAAATAATAAAAATCAGACTAATCAATTTTTTGAACATAATTACTTCAGTAAACATCAACTTGGATTTCGAGAAGGTGTGAACACAGAGACTGCACTCTTAGAGTTCATATCACAAGTTTAATTTTCATTACTGTTGAGACCGATGGTTCTTGGTGGAATTCCATGTTTAAAGATAATAAAACACAATTTTATTATCTTTAATCACAAGTTTACACTATTATAATAAAATTAACGGTCAGTTCACTGAGGGGTTGTTTATTGATATTACGAAGGCTTTTGATACTGTTGACATTAATATCCTTCTAGATCGTTTGTAAAATGAGGGAATTCGTGGCGTAATTCATGAATGGTTTAAATTTTTTTTTTTTAAACAGATTTCAACAAAACTAGAGTGGTTGAAAGTTTAAGTGAGCCGGGAGTAATAAGATGTGGAATGCCACAGGGTTCAATGCTTTCTGGTCTATTGTTTTTGACGAATATATCAATAATTTGTTTAACGGTAAATTTAGAGGAAAGCTCGTTGCTTTTTCCGATGACATACAGTAGATGATATGCTAACTGATTTAAAACATTTACGATAGTGTTTTACGGCCAATTTTATGATATTAAGTCCTAAAACTAATTTTGTCATTTTTAATTTGCGTAACCAATTTACTTATTCTTTGAAATATCATTCACTCCGTTGTGATATTGACAAAAGTATTAATTGCAGCTGCAGTGAAATTGAGCAAGCTGGTGAGGTGAAGTATACGTGAATAGTGGATTCAGTTGGTAAGTGGATATAACTTGCGTCAAAAAATAAACTGCTGAAATGTTTAGGTATTTTTTTATGTGGATAGGAATGTTTGTACGCTGGAAGTCCTCAGAGCCATGCACTACACTATATGGACTATGGTATTGCTGTGTGTGTGTGTGTGGTGGGGGGAGGGGGGAACGTATTTTGCCACATTGGATCCACTGCTAATTTTACAGAAAAGATTTATTAAAATAATCCTTAAGAAACCCTCAAGAGTGAGTTCGGTTCCTTTATTTCAAACCCTAAATATATTGCCATTAAAGAACTTATGTGTTTAAAGTTTTGCGTATTTTCTATAAAATGAGTGGAAATTCAAAAGATCACCATGACACCATAAAGGCCATGCTAGGAAATAAAAGTGATATCTTTGTTCCAAATCCCAAGTTAAAAATATATTTATGAATATTTACACCCACAGTTTTTAATAAGTTACCGACCGACATTAAATTTTGTACACATTTTAATAAATTCAGTAAAATGGTCAAAGTGTTTTGTAATAAATCTCAATAATGTAGATTTTTTTCTCTAAAGTAGTAATATAAATTCCGGTAGTTTGGTTCTTCGGTTTAATGAATGTGAATATGTGTGGAAGGATGTTATGTATGAATGTGTATAGATTTAAAACTTAAATGTGATTGTTAAGTCACAATTAAAGAATAGTATTGTTTGATATTTGCGTTTTCGGGATTGGTGGTCTGACGGGTACTACTACTTTCTTTAACGTTAAATATAAATATATAATGTAGGTTGGCTGAGAACAGGTCGTTAACCTCGAGCCAACTCAGATTCATAAACTATATGGTTAGGATATTTACGAGCAGTATGTGTAGTATTGATTATTTTCGTCTTATTTTATTATGTTTCATTTTATTATTGTATTAATGTGGTTTAAGTTTGTAAATATTATATGAAAATTATGTTGCAATTAAAGATGAAAAGTGTAAGGGTCATTCACCGATATGACCGAATTTGCTATGTATTAAGTCAAAGGAAAACTTGTTTTAATACCTTTTCAGACCGTAAATTACATTAAAACAATAAATGAGAAAGCATTATTTATAGAAGGGGAAAAAGTGGAGCATAGAGAAATTTTGCTACTTGGAAAGCATAGTGACTGTAGAGGAACAGATGAAGATCTGATTAACCAAAGGGGACTTTATCTCAATATAGAGGTCAACTCAGCTGAGACTAATGTTCAGTTCGTTTCATCTATGGCTAAAAAACTCGGAAGAAGTTAGGTTAGGTTAGGTTAGCTATTCAAACCTTAATCGTGACTCTGTGACTCAGGTCTACATTGTCGATAAGATGGCCCTTAGTAGCTGTGGGAATGCACTAATCAAAGACCTTTGAAATTAAAAATAAAATAGTTGAAGAGGGCGTAAATAGACCACACAGCACATTGGTTTGGGTTATAAATTTGCAATATTTTGTCAAAATTGGGTCGAATTGGTCAGGTTTTGAAATTTCAACCTTTTATAACACCGCCATGGTTCATTTTAATTTTTAGACAGAAACGTTCCGAACTGTTTTTTTGAGGATAGAAATTTTTATTTTTTTTTAATTCGAATTTAATCAAAATTTGATAACAATCTTTAGAGTCGATTTTGAGAAAAAAATAGTTTTGAGTTTTGATCTTTTATGAGATTACTAATAAATGCAAACTATTCTTGGAAGTACGACTAAAATATCTTTTCTTTTTAAGAGAGACACCCTAAACTGATAAATCCGTATAATAGCGAATTCGATAATTAATTGGTCATCATGATACTACGTAAAAAAAGTTAATAAAGATTGAGCCGCCATTGATAATTAGATGACGAGAAACCAACATTTGTTTCATCAAATCGTAAATAGTTATTTTATCTGCCTATGAGTCCGTTTATATTCCAGAGCTGATAAAAATTAACAACGATAGTAATTCAGTAATCAGCGAAATATGCTACAATGTTTTCATTATAATTCTTTACACTTTACACGTGTTTATGCATCAGAGAAAGTTCCTAATACACCACTTCCTCCTAAAACTGGCGTTACATAACGGTAGAAAGAAAGAAGCGACTCACAGCTGATTATTAAAGTGAATGTCTGGCTGAATCCGCGAAAGCATATAGATTATTACTAACTCTTAACATTTCTAAATAAATGTGTTAACCATCACTTTGGCCTTGAACAGCTTCACAATGCAATAAGATGAGAGAATGGCGAGACATAATTTAGGTTCAAGGTGAAATAGCCTCAGTGACAAAGAAAAGTAAACACGGTTGATGTAATCTCATTTCGCATTTTTGTTAGAAACAAGGTACCATTAACAAGGTACCTTTGGGCGATAAAAACAAATTACAACATTACGAGAATTACGTGCATTTCCAGAAGTAGGCTACTGAATAAACCAGAGGCGCTTTAGCTTGAGCGAGTGACGCAAATTTATCTTTCAACTGTTTTTTTGCAGATTTCATTTCAACTGGTCAAAATATTATCCGTTCAGAAAACATTACGCTTTATTTATCGACATCGCTATAAATTATATGCAGAGAATTTTGTATAATGCGTAAGTTTAATTATTTATTACTAGTGATATTTTGTGGTTTTTAGATTTTTCGAACTAATATTGAAGGAAATGATCAACTATATTATCCCGTGTTATTACCGGATAAGACTTTTTAACTGTTGTGTTCCCTCCTGGACTGGGGTTGTTCTCAATGCTGTCTCCCACTCGCACATTCTACTGTACGTTGCGTGATAGGTTTGCAAGAGGTATAAATTGGAGTACAATTTTGGAGCAAAATCACAAAAAATTCCATCCTTATAAAAAAGTAAGGAAAGAACATAAAATAAAAACTCCTAGCCCTTTATACTCTAACAGCGTCACGGTCAGAAGGGAACAATGGTCGGGAAAAGAAAAGATATCTAAAAGGTAAAAGATAAATATCTAATAAATATCTAATAAAAGATAAAAGAAAGGGATCTAACCGAAGACTACATAAAAAAGGTATAGATCCAGCTCGGTCCTCATGACTGCGCTACCCATATAAGTGAACCCATCAGAGGTGTTCACATTAAGATGCCATTTATTGAAAGCTAACATAACGTCCTTCAGATATGAATTTATGTTTTACATTTTGAAAAAAACAAATCCTACAATTCCTTATGTTAAATTTGTCATGTGGGAACCCAAACAAATTTCCCCCCAAAAATATATTCCTCACGCTTTATAACAGGAGATATTTCGTCAAATATTATGGTTAGAATATTCATCTTTTTTAATATTTCAGAATTTCATTAATTATTATAAAACAAGTACATTTTTTACATACGGGATGTGGCAAGCAAGGAAATAGTGAAAAATGGACACCGGTACAAATTAAGTATAAAAGAGTCAACTTTACGACGTAATTACTTGGATTTTATTATAGTGGGAATTATAGAAGGTTGTTCTTGACCCGATATACAAGGAATTAAGACAACTTCATTTTAAAATCATTTCTCTTCAGATGTTCTGAAAGAAAGACTGCAATGTCCATAAAAACTACTATTTTTTCACCCAAAACTATTCGTGAATTTAGGACAGTTTCTGTATATAGTTACAGCAATTCTTTTATTTTAGTTCTAGGAAGAATTATGTCTGCTTTAAATCTGTAAATATTCATTTTGTAAAATTCGTAGAAAAACGCCGTTGTACGAATTTATGACTTTTTGAATAATTTTTCTGTTCCATTATTGTGAATTGTCTGTATTTCCATCTGTAGCATCCTTGTAAAAAATGAATCATCCGATAAACTACAAATTTTTAAGTTTAATGTTAGAGGTGATATACTCGTATTTAGAAATTATAAAATTTGCATTAAGGACTGGAGGTGAAAATTGAATGAGGGTGGAGAGTTAATTTCGCGGATTAAAAAACCTTATTTAAAAATAATTGTGTACAGTGTACGTGCCTCACGGAATTACTAGATTATTGTAAAAATAGCTAAATCGATGCAGATAAAAATAGGGGCGGCCTTACAATTATTAACAATTCTAAAAAGGTCTATTTCGTCCATAATAATTACTAACATATTTATAATGCATTTTGGATATGTAAATTCGGTTTGTGCAGAATTGGTTTCTAAATTCCTCCAAAATAAAAAAAACTAAATTTGATTTTATGATAGTCGTGATTTCTAAGGTAGGTACTGCATCCGAATTTAACTTTTTACGTAAGAAATAAAAAAGATATGTACTTCTATAGTCGGAAAAATTGTGTATAATAGGTATGATTTTGTATGTGTTAGTGTTGTGTTGTGTTACGTGTTTATGTGTTAGTGTGGGCCTGACGAAGCCGACAGTGTTCGGCGAAACAGCGCTCTCGCCATAACTATAATACGGACTGAGGACAACCTCTAAGGTAATTAACTATATTATAATAGGTAGTTTACAATAAAAAGGTTTTAAGTTTACGATTCTCATTGTTTTTCAATTGTATTTTAAATGTCAATCAAAGCAACGTATAGAATCATACATAAGTATGAAAGGTTAGGAAAACCGACCCTTCTTTAACGTAGCCAACAATAGTCATGAGACTTTCAAGTTGTAAGGACATTATAGAGTCACTAAATAAAATCCAGATTAAAATTGTTTAAATGACACTATGAAATTTAAATATTATATTCTCTTTGAATCAAAAGAAAAGATCACAACCTATAATTTGTGCCTTATTGGAGTACGATTAAAATCAATAACTATTTTCCGTATATTTACCTTTTTGAAGTTATATATTCGGTTTTATTCAATAATTTTGAAATATTTTGTTTTAGATTTTTAAGGACACTTTTACATATAATCACCCAAATTTTCATCAAGATTTCTCATTTTTTTTTCAAAATGTTATGTTGTTAAAAAAAGAAATTACTTAATTTTTAAAATTACATTTATAAACAGTTTTTGTAATTTTCAGGTTAGGTTTAATATATTTTAAAATCGATCCTGTTAGAGAATTTTAACGTTAAAGCATATTATGTGCAAAAAATTATGAGGTTTTCCTCATCTCAAAATAAAAGTTATAGGATAAAAACATCGTCTTTATTTTTTAAAGTTTCAACATATTTTTTACTTCTAACAGCCCTTACAACAATTTTGGCTCGAAGATTTGTATCCCATTTTCGTTATTATTCTGTCTTTGACACAGTTTATTCACATTTAGTGGCGAATTTACACACTCATAATTCTTAAAGAAGCTGCTAAACTTTGCATACGTGACAAGACAGTCATTCAAAACTGGGATTTTATATTTCTGTTCTCAGAAAATGTCTAACTTGAGTACACAAGCAAGCTCAGCACTTTACATTAACAATTTCTAGGTCTATTGCAATCACTTATCCATGTAAAATAATTACCTTGGCCTCACTAACTCATACTGCGACAAGACAAGTACATTTATTTTTAGTCATCAATCAATTAACAAACATTTGTCCTTCACTCTACAGTAATCGATAGGTCAAACCTTGGTCTCAGGTTCAAACTATTTAAACATATCACAGTATTTAATTATGGCAAATTTAAGTGTAATCACCTCCAGAAACTAATATGATAGGACCCATACATATTGTAATTATTTTGTCTTTGTTGTTTAGCTCTCAATCAACAAAAGAAGCTTTTGTTGTTTAGCTTTAACAAAAGAAGAAAAGGCTATACAAAAAGAGTACATATCTACTAGTTTCAAGGTCGAAAGAGAACAAGAGTTGGTCAAGAGAGACCCGAACAGCTCGGGATTACCACGCCCGTACTTACTATAAGTGAGCCTCTAAGGGTTAACGTAGTTTATGTATCAAGGATATAAGTTTTAAAATTATAAATCTCTTTCTCCATATCCACTACCGCGCATTGGGGAAAAAGGGTAGTTACTCGGGACAAATCTACCTAAATAGCGACCACAATTTTTGTCCATTTTGACTTTTTTTAATACACATAAAAATATATAAAATCGATTCCTAGAAATACATTTAAAAAAAATTGTAATCGTATTTGTATTTTGTAATTGCAAAAATATTTTTCATGAGTAAAGTTATTGAATTCTATATTTTCTGCAATACAGAATATTTTCAGAATTATAAATTCACAATTATAATTTGGAAATTGAAAATGGCCAAAAAAACATTATTTATAAATTTTGTTTAATAAATAAAAGTTAAAAATCCTATAATACAACATTTATCTCAGAATGATAAATTAACAGTAGTTGCAGTGGTCATATAAACTGTCAGAATAGCTGTCAAAGTCCAAAAATTATTATTTAAAAATATTTTTGTAATCAGAGATTGAAAGAACATAAATGAAAGACTTTTTTAAACTTTTTTAGACTTTTTTTTTGTTATAGTTTATATTTAATGTAACAGCAGATATTTCTTGTTGAAACTACTATTCAAGGATTAAATAAAGAAATAATGCTAAAGTTTCAAAATTATTTTAATAATATAAATGAGCTACAATTGTTTCGCCTTGCGGCATCATCGGGCAACTGATAATTAACAAGTATTGACAACTATTTATACATACACAAGCAACAGAAAACTGAAATACAATAGAGAAATCGGGAAGGGTAGGGGGAATGACCTAGCAGGTAGATGAAGGTTGATGAACTATGTTAGTTAAGGATGGGTTTTAGAAGGGGTGAAGATTTTAATACAATTTGGTCATTTAAGTTGAAAATAGGCCTAAGAGAAATAGATCTATTTATTTCTAAATATTCTAAATTATTTAATCTATTGCTTTATTTTCTATATGTATGTAAAAGTTTAACATTAAGTTCGGATCAAAATTATGACTCGAGTCCAAAAGTGGTTAGCAAAGTTAGAGTTTCTATAGCCATGTTTCCAGCTATTTATATGTTCTTTAATCCTAACTTTTATAGATCTACCTGATTGACCTATGTACTCAGAGTCACAATCTTGACAAGATATTTTATAAACTCCACTATTTTCTAACATTTATTTTTATCTTTATTATTAACCAACATTTTTCTTATGTTTTTGTACAATAAAAGGCGACTTTAGGATTACATTTAGTTGAAATAAGGTTACTGATTTTATAACTACTTCTGTTGATATAAGATAATTTACAATATTTATTTAGTCTACTCATTCCATAATGATAGCCTTGAAATAGTTAAAAATTCAGTATTTCCATATTATTCTGTATATTTCGTGTACACAATACGTGCTCATGCATATAATAAATGTCTACTTAAACACTATTTCCCCCAAAGTATTATCATTGTGTCCTTATGTGGGAATAGTTTTCTTACAATTAATAAATACATTTTAACGTTATAAGAATATAATTTTAGTTTCTAATTAACAATACCCGTACAAATTGCTTTTCTCCAAAGTTTTCGTAAATGAAAAGAAGTTCAGTTACACTGGTTTTGAACGGCCAACAAGTTGCCCGACTGTCACCAGTATAATGCCAATATCTTATAGGTCAAGTTTTGCGAGGCAGAAATTCTATATAGTCCATCGCCCTCAACGTTTTAAATTAATGTTGCAAAATTCCCAACACGACTGCAATATATTTCACAAATTTGTGATCAAAATTAATTCTCCAAACACAGCAAGCAAATACAGATTAAATTAAATATAACAACAGTTTGTTGTTATTAATAAAGCACGACATTAGAGTGGTACTTTTTTAAATAAATAATATCTGAAAGCTATAGCTAGCTACACAGCGCTGGTGAGAATTAAAAGAAGACCTGCAGGATTCCATTTCCGAATCTACTTATTCAGTATAGGCTAGTATAGGAACTCTAAGAAGATAGATAGCGAAGTTATTGTAAAAGTGTAATTTCTATTTCTGACCTTTCAAGAAATGTGATATACATATAATTACGAGATGCGGCAGGGCGAGACTCCGACACGAATGTAGAGAGTGGAGACTCCATCACGTATGTACAGCTTCAAGACCCCACGAGTCACTAACACGAGCGTAACGAGTGGGGACTTTTTATCTTAAATACATCTTCAGAAAACCTCGCAACCCCTTGATCTAACAATACAATTAACATTCCTTTAGAAGGCCCAACCAACTTATGTGCGTGACATTTAGAAAATCTAAGAATTATCGAAGAATAATTAAACTAAGTTAAATATAAACTTAAAGAGAGATGCGACCAATACGTTTTGTTTGGTTATTTATACTTTGATTGTTTTGAGAAAATTGTATTTTTCCCCCTCATAGCAGGTAACCCCAAGTTTTAGTTATTGTCAATTTTTGTAAAAGTTCCGAGATATAGTCAAAGTATGCTCTCATATCAAATTTGATTAAAATCGGTCCACACATTTTAACTGTGGAGCACTGCAAAGACGACAGGCAGACACCGTTCCAAGAAATCACTTTTGGACCACTTAGCGGATATACAGAGTGATTGATATAATTGCGCCAGATATTTTATTGGGAAAGTATTTGATATTTAAAAAAAATCCAAATGGCAATTCCTCTGAACTTTTTATTTGTCTTATTTGGGGGTTTTATTTTGATAAGATCAGTGATTTTTCCAATATGGCGACCTAACTTTAAAACTTCTTATAGAAATACCTATTTTATATCATGGTTTTACATTTTACAAATAATTTTAAGAGTTTTTTATTCTTGTGAATTATTTTATACAACCAACTGTTTATAAAGGCTACGGAGGTTCAAAGTAGTGTAAATTACATTTTAGGCGTTTTCAAAGATCCACTTGCTGTACTTATCGACATTCAAATTGAATGTAATAAAAATTTGAAAATATACTAAATAAATTTTGTAGTGAGTAGCAGGCCTAATAAGTGGCAATATTTAACAATAAATGTTTGCTATTAACATTTTATACTGTAATTTGAAGTTTTGTGTTCAAAAATGTCAAAATATTTCACTTAACGGTTACAAAATGGTGGCTATACAACACTAGTTTTATTTCCTTTAATGATAACCATGAAGATATCTACACTTTATTGTAGGTTACAGGGTAGCAGAAAGGGTAAACAACTTGAAAAATGGTTGATAATTTACTAGAACACACTAGAGTCCATTTCTTAACACGCTATTTAAATATAATATTTGTGAAAGAAATTGATCCTTAAAAACTTATACATTTTTGTAGTGTAAATACAAAAATGTATGTTTAATATATATTTTTATTCAAAGTATGGCATTAGTTTTGTCATAAAACTAATCCTACTTTAAAGCCTGCACTAAATTACTGCGACTATTCTAAAAGAAGCCGTATTATTTTAAAACTTCTAGTAGTGTTTATTACATTCTACTCTATGAACGTTTCAATTTTAACCTCGATTCAACTGTTTTAAGTACAGAAAATTTATCTCTGAAAACGTCTAAAATCCGGGGTTTCCACTAATTTAAGCCTTTTAGGCTCCAAATATATTATTTGTAATATAAAAACCATCATACAAAATATATATTTTTATAAAAAATTTTAAAATTGGCCGCCATATTGGAAAAATGGCTGATAGTATAAAAATTGAAAATCCCAAAATAACACAAAATGAAAAGTACAGGGGAGTTGCCATTTGACTATTTTTTTAAATATATTAAATACTTTCAAAGTAAAACAGCTTATATCAATCACTCTATATAAATAAATAAATATTGAGCTTGACTTGTGAGATAATATTAAATAGAATAAAACTCAAAAACAAGATCTCATAAAAATTACGTTTACCTAATCAAACGCGTTTCAACGACAAAGTCGCCATCCTCAGAGCTACAATAACTAAACTATAGCTGCACTAACCTATATTACCTATAAACACAAAAATCACTATCAATATTTTGACCCATTACATAACTTTTTCTATACAACGAAAAATGTTTTCTTCTTTTTTATGTGAGTCGAAGATGGCGAGGAGTATTGAAATTGAGTATCGTCAAGAAAACAAACTCTTAATTTATTTCAAAGTTTTGATAAATCCTATTATTTAGAGCCAGCTTGCAGACTGCTTGATTCAGAGCCAATCCTGTCAGTTTGTGACATTGCTTGATAAATTGTTGTGTCAATTGTATTTTTAATAGCAGTCATTATCTTTGTCACATCTTAATTTATAACTGATATAATGCTGAATGATTTCCATCGATTGCATCTCAGAACAGGATTTTTGAAAATCGTGATTATTTTCTTCAATCACAATATTTTCTTAATTTTAGTAAAGTCTAAATGAATCTTTGTATTAATATTGTAATCAATCATTCCTTCCTTCCAGATTTGTCATTAAAAAACAATCTAAAATGATTTATAGTAAGTGACGAGGTGTTTCAAACATCTTTGATATCATAAACACTTAAGTCAAATAATAAAATGCAAGGTATTTCTTCATCGAACAAGGGGGGGGGGGTTAGCTAAAGGGTGTAAGGCGTGTAAAGTATATATCTGATCGAGGAATCGAACCCCAAGTATTTTTTCCTAGGTCATAACCATATTTAGTGTTCCATCCTCCTTAACCCTAATGAAAACTTTCAAACAAATCTATTTTTATTTTATTTCATTTCCTGGTTGCTGACATTTATCTGAACACGGGGATATATAATATATCCATTATATAATGCTAGATCGATTTAATTTCTTTTCTGTCTGTATGGACGACAATTTCTGCTTCTAAACTCAAATAAACCTGCTCTAACTTCGGTCTTAAAACTGTGCTGTTCAACCTTTTACTGTTTATTTCTTTAGTTGGCATTGCTGGTTTTGAAGATAACTATAGCAGAAAGCTGACAATGTTCTATATTTTTAATTCGTGTTTTGTTGTCTGTTTTGAGTGAATAAAAAATTTCTAAAATGTCAAGACTGATGAAAACGTGGAAAAGAAAATTTAGAGAAAATAAATATACAAATCATGTAAACTTAGTTAAAAATCACGTAAATAATGTTGCCTTCCATCCCCAAAATGAAGAAAGGTTACCTCTTAAAGTTAGAACTCCTTGATCTATAGCCATCGCTGGCTTTCTACAAAGTGGCAAACTACATATTTCTACATTCTTAAATTGATCATACAAGCAGGACAGAAGGGGAGAAGCCATAAAAGGAAGAAGGGGAACAGGATTTAGAAGACAATCAATATTATGGATGTAAGGCTTTTAATAAGACAGGAATGATTGGTTAGGTTAGGTTAATTTTTCCTTTTTCCGAAAGTTGTGTTTTTTAAGATTTAGAAACTTTTTTTTTCCAAAACTAGTAGAGACCGAGTAATGCAATTTTAGTATTACATTTAAAAGTGTACATTTGAGATTGGGTAGAAAACTTGCAGAATTCTGATAAAAAATAAAAACATTAAAAATGTTTTATTATTATTATTATTTCCTACAATTTAAAAACATTTTATAATGGGGTATTTATTTAAATACCCAACCTACATAGGGGCCCAACCAATTTTATAAGTGTTTCTAATTTTATATGTATATTCCTTACGAGAAAGAACTCTTCGTTGACATCTTCCGTTAAAATTGAAGGAAGGGGAAATAAAAAAGCCCAGTTTTTTTAGATGTGTTTCATATATAATAAACCAAAAACGAGACTAAATTATAACAGGAACGATCGGTGGCTTGATAATAATGCGATAAACTTCTATAATGGGTTCCTATATAAAAAAAAACAACTAAAAATTACTTTTTTAAGCGTAAAACACAAACAATTTGATATGTACAAAATGTATGATATAGCAAATCTATAAAATTCAAACGTTAAAAAAACATACCTATATTTGGAAGATTCTTGTTTTCTCTCTCTGTTAGAACCGAGTGCCAACAAGTTGGGGTAACGTATGTTATAATTATATGGGTGTACATTTTATACATGGACAGTCCAGTCTTGAGAGCAAGTAACTCTTTTAAAAGAAAAAAAAGTCGTAGCGAGTTTTGCTCGGCTTATGATATGCTTGCCACGAGATAAAAGATGAATGATTCCAAGATATTCAACGTGTTTTTGTCCATGATATGGGTAATCTATTGAGATGAACTGAGAGAGTTGTTTGTCCAAGTTTGTTGTTAATTGTACGACTTTAGTTGTTTCTGTATACTGACGAAGCCATGGATCAAAAGCATTGAAATGGCGTTGGATGATATTTGTTCCATCGTGATTGGTAGACGAGTAACAGGATATCATCATCGAAGCATCGGATCAACAGACAGAGACGTATGTAGTTGTTTTACAGGAGAAATAGTAACGGACAAAGACTGATCCTTGATTTATATAGTCCAATATCTAGAAACAATTCTTTCTTTTACAACAGCAAGAGCAGTTGTTACTCCTAGTATTACAAAGTCCGAACTATCTTCCTCCGAAATAAAATCAAGAAATACTCACTCGCGTCTTTACTCCACATCTTCCACCATATTACGGTGGATACCAAATGTGGTTTTGCAAACACACAGTTTACCTTGACACAGATTAGCTTAACTTCAATGGATCTTGTACAAATTTAAAAACAAGTAAGTTTAGCTTTCCAGTGAAAAAAAAAACGTACCAAATTACGTTAAAAACTATTGAGTTATACGTTTTACATTAAAACGTACACGTGGAACACGTTGCTATTAACAGCTAATAACCAATTTATGGAAACAAGTTTCTATGTTTTAGCGATAACACAAAAACAATATACTGGTAATTAATTACTATGTAGATAGACACAATAAAACTATCAACTGAAAATGTTCAGAATGGGCGTTCCAATATTTGGCAACGTTTGATTCATTATGTAACGAGCAACGTAGACCTTGATGACTCCTGGCTACAGGATTAATTGATGTATAACCTTCAAAATTACCTCTAATTTATGTGGCCTGCTAGGACTTGCAAAGTGTGTGGTACTGATGGTATATAATTAAAGTTTATTGCTTATTTTATGGTAAACACGATGTGCCTCAACTATTTGACTGCGTTAATCTGTGGTTGAATTTAATTTTAGCCTGTAAATGAAATTTCTTTTGGGAGAGAAACTATTGCAGCCGTCCTTGTGGCAAAGTTGAGACTTGGTATTCAAATGAGCATCAATCATAATACCCTGAACATGTTCTAAGTGTTCGTTCAAATTTATATACATTTTCTTTTTTAATACAACATTGTGTGAGAACGTTTAAGTGGCTCTCTAAGGTTATAGAAAATAACTTTGTTTTTACACAGTTTGATTTAAAATTAATCGATTAATCAAACAATTTAAAAGAAATACACCACCTTTTAAAAACGAAAACGCTCTCGGTCATCACCACCTTATAAAAAAAAGAGAGAGAAATATAAAATAAAGACCCTTAAACCTCGAATACTCTGCGTCAGGATCGGAAGAGAACAAGAGTTGGTCAAGCGAAATTTAGTAGGAGAGATGGAAGATTTTGCTATAAGTAGCCTCTTAGGACACGAACAATACTATTGATCACCAACTTATATGATAATGTTAAAGATCAGTTAAACAACTTATTAATGCCACATTTGTATGAATTCACAAACTTTCTCACACACTTATCCATAAAACAAGTAAATAACAACAACAAAATATTTGTCACTGTCTACTCAAAAATGTCTTTATACTACATGTTGGTATAAAAGTATTCTTATTAAATTTTTGGGAAAATTTTATTTAAAACAAAATTCAAATATTTATATATTTAAGCTTGTCTAATAAATTCCAGAGCGTAAATCGAGTTTTTAACAACGGCGGTCAGATCCATTTTGGGTTTTTGACAATTATTCCTGAAACGTGTATTTTTCCAAATTAAATACTGGTTGGAGAACAAGTTCCACATTTAAAAATTTTAATAAGGTCAGTAGAGCCGATTTAAAAAGGTAGGTTTCTCATGAGAACTTAATGGACAATTTTTATTGTTTTTATAGCGATAACATCGAAAAAAAGTATTTTTGAGGAGATGGTGAACAAAGTTATGATAGGTTTTAGACACTAAATTTTAACAAAATTTGATAAAAATCATTCTAATGCCAAATTCTGAGGTATCAAAAAACTGAAAAACAAAAAGAGTCTCAAGATATGTTACAATGCCACATGCCAATTATGACTAAGATTCGTTCAATATTTTAGGCTGTAGATCACCTGAAAGACGACATACAGAATAGCAAAAACCAATGTTTATCAATTTAGGTTACATCAAAACGGATATATCCAGGAAAAATTTGACATTTATATTTTTTAACCTTTAAATAAATTTATACTACCTATATGTAAGAAACTAATAAAAGGGTCAATCATGTGCTAAAACCAAATGACAGCCATAAAAGGACAGTTATTTTTATAAAAGTCGAAGTCTTTTAAAAGCCCAACATATTAATTTCTTCGTGATAAACATACATATTCGTAATCAGAATAACTTCTAGTTTTATTTCATACCCCACTCACAATATTAAAAAAAAAATTTCAACTCGATAGTTTTTGCCCAAGGTCATTTTTTTCTTACTGCTATATTTTTCCTATATGTGGGTCAATACAAAAAATACAAATGCAAAGTTTGAAATATACAGGATTTATCATCTTGACTGTATAGACTGGTTGCGACTTACAGACAGACAAACGGACAGACACGTGCGTGAAATTATAAGGGTCCTTTGTTTTAACTTTGGACCCTGAAAATCATATTCCGTAACACTGACAGTAATTAAGTATACTTTATTTCCTATCACTTGTATTAAAAAATGAATATCAAATGATAAACTCAGAAGTTGAACGATGTGAAAATAGTACCGTGTTTGAAAGTAAAACTAAAACTAGAAATCTATTAATATTTCCCCTTCTTTACATTCCTCTAGTTTTATCACTTGATAACGAGAAGTTCATTTATATTTTCAAAACGCTGTGTAATTATATTGTATACATAAATGGTGGTAAATATAACAATAAATAATATGTAATCCATCATCATTTGATAATTTCAAAACTTGTTTTGTCAGCAATATTTCGTATCCAGAAAAAACAACATACATTCATGCACATGTACTATTTCAATTATCAGCTAGGAACGCATAAGTGTTGGACTTTGCCTAGACATGGACCAATGATAATTCAAACAGATATTTATGGCATCGTAGACGTAGTTCATAAAATAAATGCACTTTAATGACCACTCAACTCTGGCACATTAAATCCTTATGAGTATTCTGTGATCACATTCCATCTGTAAGTTAAGACACATTTGATTTCATCAATAATTCTGTTCAATACTTACATGACTGACAACGAATACACCTAACCACTTGAAAGCATTTGCAAAGAATTTTGTTGTTGTTGTTTAAAGGCGAAAAATCTTTAATCCATCGCCTTATAAAAAAAAAGGAAAGAAGATAAAATAAAGACCCTTAGTCCTAGAATGCTCTAATAGCGTCAAGGTCGGGTAAGAACAAGAGTTGGTCAACATAGACCTGATAGGAAAGATGAAAGAGAGAGATCTAACCCAATACTACATGAAAATGTGGTAGATCCCCTTAGGACTGCCACGCCCGTACTCACTGGAATGAGGCCTTGAGGGCTTGTGAGGATATTTCTTCATCTACCAAATTGAACAAAATATTATATTTATTAATTAAGAAAAGGGGGTTAATTTAAAAACCAAGAACGCACGCATACACACACACTCAAGAAGTCGTTCAATTTTTAACTTTATTTTTCTAATGTTAAGTTTATTACTTTTTATCTTAGTTTTAGGATTTGCATAATAATAGCTCTTATGCCGAACTGTAGAGAAATATAAGTGTATGTCAGTTTATGTTTATTTAATATTACAAGTTAATACTATACATTGCCACTTACATTAATCAATAAAAGTTGTATAAATTACTGTTTGAAAAAGTGTACTGTAATTACAAACTGTGTTGTCATAATATATTTATTACCTAATAAATACGAATGTATATATTATAAATTACCATAAGGAATTACATCATAGACGTACAGCTTTCACCTTCTGTTATTTCCGAGAAATCCGCGTCGTCATGACAACTGTTGTTTTAAAACAAAGCAAACAAACAATTCAAACACACCATTTTGATAAGATTTCCTTGTCCGGGAACAAGTTATCTGATTTCATCACTTTCTGAATCTCAGACCAACACGAAGCACGAAGAAATTATGAATTTGTTAAAAGGTTCAACAAGGTAGCTCTGATGTAATATAAATTAGTGTGTTTCTAAGTGGGATCATGAGAGTTGTGTTTTGGTGAAGGGTGAATCAATAACACTTATAATTACCTCGACCCTAACGATTTACCAAATGAGCCTATAACTCTCAGATTTTGAGGATATCTGTCTGGCAGATTGTTGGTACGTGCCTAAGTCTTTAGAGTAGTCTGCCATCAGGAAGTTCAGAGCGACGAACCGATTGCCCTCGGGTTCCGGTGGATATATCATCGGAGTAAAACATTTACCTTGACAAGATGGCCAGACGAAAGAACAAGGCAGTATTCCAAAATATATTCTCTACTTATAGTTGGGGTTGGCCGTACAGTAGCTTTCCTCAGGTAGGCGAAAAGATTGTGTTGATGGAAGTTCCGAAGTTGGCGAGATCTCTGACTCTGATCCAAATCCAAGGGGACTGGAGAGTACAGATAGGCCTATGGGTCTCACGCAGAGATAAGTAGTTATTGTTATGGAAAGGTCTGGTAGTGAGGACCTTGAAGAGATCTGAAGAAATTTGCTTTTTACTCACTTTCCGTTGAACACCCAGGTGGTGTTAGACTTCTGGAAAGTGAAAGTGGGCACAATAGAAAGCTGAAAATGGTAGGACATTAAGTTCACTGTGGTGTTAAATTCCTCAGGGATTGTTGGATTCTACGTCGACGATCGTGTTAACCTACTGGGCTTAAATCGTGAACAACCTACTGTCACAGAAAACGGTTACGGGAGATATAGAGATAGACTTACGCAGCGAAGTGTTAGATATTTTCTGGCTTGGAATTTCCAAGGATTTTGTCTTCTTCACTCTATATTAAAAATAGAGTAGTCACCTCTTAACAAATTGACTGCATTATCAAAACCAATCTAATCTATCACCAGTAGCAATTAAGCGCGTAAAATAAAACAATTACTTGAGATAAAATATTGTTTTAAATGTTCAAACACCAAAATTGGGGCGCCAATTTTCGTTACGTTTTTCCAAATTAGTAAAAAAAAATATTACCTAATTAAGATCTCAGAGACATTCGTTAACCAGAGAGTTTTAAAATATAATAAATAATTACTGATGCTGTTATTTCCCAAATAAATGAAAACATCTAAAAAGTTATTGCAAAATATTTAATCGGGGTATCAATGTGATGGGAGTAATTTTTGTGTTTTTTGAGGGTTGAAAATATTGTAGGTGTTTAAAAACAAAAATTCAAAAATCTAGCTTCATAGTGCAAACTTGACCACAAAAGGGAGTGAAAACGCATGAAATATTTTTTTCCAAAATGTGGGCTGTAAAGATTACACACGACTTCCGGGAATCCTCCGACTATAAGAATTTGCATTTAAGCCTAAAAATAAAAATTACGATTTTTTTAATATTTCGAAATTATAAATGACGACAAGAAGCTTTTAAAAGTGGGGAAAAGTTATGCAAATCTACATCTAGAAATAAATAAAATCGTTTTATAATTATTTTGAGTATATCAACTAAATTGTACATATAGGATATACGGAAGTACAAAGATCAATGTCTACAATAGCAATTCTAACATTGCATGAATGCAGTATTGTCTAAAGATGCTTCCGGAACTAGCATAATGTCGCAGTTGCTGAAACAGCAAAGTAGTGGTCAAGGCCATAGCTCATCAATAATTCAAATCGTGGAATGAAACTTATGACAGACTTAACACTGAAGAACAGATCGGGATTCTGCAATGTTGTTTTCATCCTAGATTTTATATTTCACTTGCATTACCAGTAGGATCACGATGCATAGAGAGGTTTTTTACAATCCGAGACTATAGAGCTGAGTCCTTGGTCACGTCCCAATCTGTAAATTTCGCTCTTTATTGGTTACTCGTTCCTCAGGTATTCTACTCTGGATTCAATATATGGCCTCTATAACCTTGAGTTAACAATACGCGGATATTTTTCAAAACAACATTACTCGTAGAGAACATATTTACTTGCCATTACGAGGACACAATCCTTAAAAATTACAATCTTTTTTATATACAAAACAACTTTGCTGATTCGCTGACGGGACAAGAATTTCTTTTCGTGATATTTAAGGTCAGACTTTGAAGTTGATATCAATTTTAGTTTAGTTAGTTTACAATGATGGATAGTTTATACGACTAATAGAGTTTTAAAGGGTATTTAAAGGCTCAGGTTTAGTTTCGTTCTGGGTTCCAAATAAATTCTAGTTTGTAACCTAACCCTGGGCTACAAGGCTATGTTGGCATTTTTCACTTTTGTCAACGAATTGCAGAAATCATAAAATTACAGTCAAATCATTTTTACCAAAAATAACCAGGACAGAGATAAAAAAATTACAACAATATTAGAAAACAGTTCATCCAGAACGTTGCACCACTAGTGTCAATATACAAAATGACAATAACACTGAGAGATCTGGATGAAAATTATATTCGTAAATGGTTTCATTGTGATACAAATTAAGATTTTGAGCAACTGATAGATGTGCGGGTGGCAAATTGATAGGGAAGGAGAGCAAAGGAAGGAGAGTCACGGGGAGGGATGGATATCTCTACAAGCGGCACAGACAATGAGTTTTACTTTGAATATATTTGAGGCGGAAAATGACAGTCTTCTGCTAAAAATTAGATTCGAGAAACCTCAATAGTAGGATGACTTCAAAAACAAAAGACTCTAATAGATTATTAGACACAGAAATTTCAATAATGTATTTACCACGTCAATGTTTTGTATAAACTTTTATATAACATTTTTACGTTTTTTATAATATACATGCAGATTTTTCCCATTCACGGAATATTTTATTTGGCTACATTTAGTTTAATTAAGTCATTGTGTTCTACAAAGTAATTAAAGTTATTATATTAAATTTATTAACATCATAATTATTTAAAACTTTTACCACGGCGTTTTTAGAAGGGCTTTTTGGATTATCCGCGATTACACTGATAATCGAGAGTTGGGTGTACCTTATTAGGGTCCGTAGCTAAAACGAAGGACATTTTTAACTATTGCGCGTGTCTCTCTGTGTAAGTCGCAACTCGTCTACACAGACATTACGATAAATTCTATATACTTCAAACTTTCCATTTATATTCTTTGTATTCTCCCACAAATAGGAAAAATATTACGGTACCAAAACAAGACCTTGGAGTTGTTAAGGGGTAAAAACTATATAGAGTTGAAAAAACAATTTTTGAAATATTATGTTTGTTTTATCAAATAAAAGTAGAAGTTATTCTGATTACGAATATGTATGTTTATTTGACGACAAAATTAATATGTTGGCGCTAGGCCAAATTTTAGATATCAATCCCTCCCTCCCTCCTCTGACGTGACCTACAAATCTTGAAAAAGTTATTTGAATTTGAAATTAAATTGCAGTGGGTAATTATATATAGTTTTTTTTTTTTGTATGAAGAATTCAACTTAATTTAACCACACAATGAGAAATGCGTAGCTGATACAACTCAAATGTATAGTTATAATGAAATGCGTAGCTTATAAATTTCAAAAGCAGTGTCTGTGAGATGTGAGACAAACAATACAATAGCCATTATAAGATGTATTGCATATTGATGGATTTCTTTTTATTAAGGTCCGTAGATAAACCAAGGCTCCTTATAATTTCACGTATTGTCTGTCTTAACAATTTAAACTGCATTCAACCTCATAGAAATAACTGTCCCTAAGTCGTCTGGTTTTAGCACACGCTTAACACTTTTAGTTTTACTTGATGTCTGTAACAGACACTGATCATCGTCACCTTCTTTAAACTTGATATATTGACACAAACACTGAACTTATACATTAAAAATATTTTAAAAAATGTAGTATTATTCATCATCCACAAATTCAAGTTTTACCTATTTATTAAGTAATTATTATGACTTGGATAACTGAAGGTTTTTGAACGGAAACACAGAAGAGGTTAAAGCCATGATTCAACAAAGTCTTTCTTACATTGTTTTGCAATTGTCCAGTGTTGCTACAACTGAAGAAATTGAAGCTGATTAGCGTAACAAACACAACCAGGTATAGTAGTACACATATAATTAGAATTGCAAAATCCACAAGTAAGAATAAGAAATGTATTCTATATATAGGATCCAACAGTCGAGAAAAACCCTAAAATTTGATAATTATTTTTCAACCCGTAGAAAACCCTGATTGCAATTCCTACAGTAAGAAAGATTATTACAGATTTTTTAGTTTTAGATTATACCGTTAGAATTTAGAGTTTGGAGCAAGGTAAATTACGTTAATTTTTATAGTACAAAACACATATAACTTGAGATCTCCAAGAGACATAAAACAAAGTCAGACCCAAATGAAAACCATTTAAAACTGCCGATAAACATTTTATTATCAACGCTATGTGTGTATAAAAATATTACATATGAAAGATTTTCTTCCCGGTTAAGCATTTTTCTAAAAAGGAATTCTCAATCTTCTCATTTTGAGATACAAGAAAGAAATTTACCCACTAACGTCGTTTGGTGCGAATTGTTATAATTAATTTTTAATTGTGACAACAGAGGACGTGATCATAAAAACAATACTTTTATAATTGGCTGAAAGAAAATTAAAATGTCATTTATGAGTCATGGAATATTAATTTTATAAAACCTTCATTAATAGAAAAAAAAATAGTAAAATTAATTTGAATGTTGATAAATCTAATAAAAGTGCTTATAAAGTCTATAATTGAATGTAAGTAAAGTAGTTAGGTCAAGAAAATCTTGTTTTTTTTAAACAATAGTCTCTTTCCGCAAACTGCAGGCAATACTTTTTAAATTCAAAGACCTTCCTTTATAAAGAATTTATAATATAGGACAGATCTAGGCTGTTATTTCCCCCCCTTCCCCTCCATCCCTTAGGCAATTTTGTATACAATCTACATTTTAAGAAACTCATCTTGCATTAAACTTTATTGATTTTTTAATTATTTGATTTTTCCGCTTATACTTTTTTTTATTAGGAAGTATTGAATTTACAATAATATTTCAAGTGAAAAATATACCACCTACACTGGGAATCGAACCCAGGACCTTTGGCTTTACGCGCCAATTCTCTACCAACTGAGCTATCCTAGCCGCTTCCCAGTAGACTAAAGGGCACAGACTTCTCACTTGACTTTACGTTTTTGGGAAGCTTCACTTGACTTTGCGCCCTGTACTGGGAAGCGGCTAGGATAGCTCAGTTGGTAGAGCATTGGCGCCTAAAGCCAAAGGTCCTGGGTTCGATTCCCAGTCTAGGTCGTATATTTTTCACTCGAAATATTATTGTAAATTAAACTTTAGTTTTAAAATATTTACTTCGCGTTATTAATAGATATTAGACAAATATTCCGTCGGAAGGAAAGAAGAACTGATCAAATAAATGCTGTCTAATAATATTCCGATATTAGACATTTAGATAATGTTTTAAATGTGAATGTTCCAAACAAAAATCTCTTACGCGATGTTTACATTTTAGCGCTATCGAAGTAAGATTCCTACTGTGCAATTCATTTGGTTTCAAATTACAGTACAGTATAATGAAATGAATGACTATATAGCATATATTGTCTGTGATTATAGTTACTATATTACATTTTAATTTTCTCAATATTACGTACATGTAAGAAATTTAAAAGAAATCGAGATAAATTAAATTTTCGAATGAATGACTTTTGGGAAACTTCTTGGACCATATTCAAATAATTAATTAATAATACTAGCTTGGTAAAAAAATGTATAAGGGTAAAATCAATAAATTAATAAAAACACAATAATTGTAAATATTATTTTTAAATTTATTCCTTTACATGCATTAATGTACATTTCTATAACATGGTTATCATCATCATAGAGTCCAACATCTAGTAGCCTACCCTGATGACGATAAATATCTTATCGAAATGTAAATTAGAGTATTAAAAGGAATTAAACTCACTATAGGAATTATTGTGGTTCTCGTATTCCCTTATTATTGTAGTTGTGAAATTATCTATCAATAAGGAAAATGAGTACGTTGTGCAGAAAATACCAACAGTGAAAAGATCAAAGGGACTCCCATACTTCCGCTATATTAACAATGTAGAAAAATGATTTAAATTTATTGAGCAACAGGTTGGTCTAGTGGCTCTCTTTGTGAGCAAGAGGTTCAGGATCAAATCCTGAGGATAAAAAATTATGGTGTTGACCCAGCAACACGAGGTAAAGTAGGGAACCACAATTGGTAACGAATCCTGGTTACGAAACCTAGAATTACGCCACAGTAATTTCATGTGCTAACCCCACAGCCCCAGTCATCCCCTCTACCAGGCCTAGGTCTTCGAATGGCTGTTGACCCAATGTATTATTTTTTAATTATTATTAGTAAAAAATACAGATTGTCCCGTAAAACGTAGACTGGCTATTTTTGGATTATATACTTACAAATGAAAAATAACATATTGTCGAATTTGGCTTCAATATCCGTCTATCCGCCATTTTGTTATATTTTATTCTCTTTTTTCTAACAAAAAATTAAGGCTCCAACAACATAATTTCTAACAATTTAGATTGCAGGACTGCTTTTATATTTATCCCAATCGGTGTTCTTTGGGATTCGGTTTTTGACTGTCTGAGTCTGAGTTGATTTCATTTTGAAGTGATCAGACAATGGCGGTTCGTCTGATACATACCAATTAATGATATTGTCCCCCCCCCCAAACTGGGACTGTGAAGTGTCACGTCTATCCAACCTTTACGTCCCCCCCCCCTATTGCATAAATATATTCAAGAAGGTTCCTCACAGTTTCCTAAATAGCATGTTAAACAAAACATAATAACTTTAAAACTAAATAAGATATTGAATTCAAATTTGGTATAAGCATTTTGTATGTAACGTTTTAAAGTTTACCAAACAAAAAGACTTTATTTTTATAATTTTCAAAATGACTGGCGTTTAAAATGCTTAACATCGAATATATAGAAAACCGTTAACTTTAAACTTAAATACTACACAGATGAAATATTTTTTCTTTCATAACGGTGAATAAAATGTTAAAAGAAAAATATTTTGTCTCTAGTGTATTTTTTAAAAGTTAACAGTTTTCGAGATATTCAACGTTAAACATTTTAAACGGTCGCCATTTTGAAACTTTTATAAATAAAGTCTCTGTGTTTATAAAACGTAACATACAAAATGCTTATACCAAATTTGAACTCAATATCGTATTAACTTCTAGAGTTATAATGGTTTTATGTAAAAGAACAAAATGGCGGATAGACGGATAATGAAGCGGAATTCGACCATATGTCGTTTGACATATTACGTTCGTTTTAATGTAAATAATCCGAAAATGAATAGACAGTCTTTTCGGGACACACTCTATATTAGATATTGCAAATTTCATAACGAACCGTCGAAATAGAGCTTATTCTCAGTTTATTGTTTGTGCGTTAACCAAGAGCCCCCTGGCTTGTGTATTTTGCTATTCTCATGGACCATGATATTATTCCGAGTTATAAAATGGGCAAAGTGGATAGCCAGTCTGCATTGCGCGCAGGGAACATGGAGGATATCGCCGAAAATTGGAATGCGGTGGCAGGTAACGTTGAAGCTATTACCACGAATAAAGAAGACAGCCGAAAAATCCCTTGTCCAAGCATGTATCCACATCTAATCAAGTGGTGGAAATTAGAAAGATCAAGAAGAGCCGAACTCAATAGTTCCACGATATTTCATAGTATATTAATGCATACTCTGAAATATCGTGGAAACTTGGTTCCAGAAAGAATAGTGCAGGAAAGAGAGGAGGATGGGTTTTAAGTCATTAGTAACCGGGAGTCCTACGCAGGGGAACAATTATATCCGTATATAATCTATAAAGCATACTACCCCTCCACAAAAGGTTTGCAGGGTTGATAAATTGGAAGACTAACGTTAAATATTTCTTTTCCTTTAAATAAATGATTATAGTCGTTTCGTTATTGATTGTTATTGAATACTATTGCGCAGCGCTCGTTCAACAATGTTTGACATTAACGATCTGGTACCATACCATCTATGGATAAAGCTTATAATTATATATACTGTACTCTGCATTGTTTGTTTGTCATGCTAGGCTGCTTGGAAAGACGTAACACTGTAACTATTAATTATAAGCAACACGTAATACGTAATTTAGTTTCCTTATGTTTCTTGATTGTTTTAATCTTGTAATTTTTTTTAATTATTATTATTTTCCCCATAGTAGCCTACTATAATATAGGCAGAAGGAGGCATTTAACTGGTACTTAAGGAAACACGTTAGAAATAAACCTGATGCAAATTATACCATACTCTTCTGAACTGGCCTAGTTTAAATATAAATATTAGGTCCTGAGAAAACAACATTTTTACGTGTGTTGATTGACATTTACCATAAGTGACACTTTAAAAGTTGTACGCCTCTTTCAGGAGAAAATTAAAAGTGAGCCAAAGATCAAGCTGTGACACTTACTTGCCCAGAGCGATTAGAACTCACAGAAAATATAGGGGAAATTAAATATTATACGCTTTCTATTAGTGTTTAACACAATTCTCAGGCTGGAAGTATCACTATTTATTTTGTATTTTTATTTTAAGGTTGAAAAATCATCGCGTCATCCACAGCCTTGATACAAAAGATAATACAATACCTCTAGCCCACCAATACTCTAATAGTGTCAGGAAGAGAACAAGAGTTGCTCATGAAGGAAGACCTCAAAAAAATATGAAAGCTAGGGATTTAACCCAAGATGAGATGAAGAAAGGAGTAAGTGTCACTACGTAGAAATGTTACTAAATTTCACTGTGTGCGAGTGCCACAAATTCTTTTCTTTTTTATACTGTCAAAAACTGTCACATTACACGTAAAAAATGGAGATTTAATCAAGTTTTCATCTTTAAAAAAGATATATAATGACAACTTGATTCTCTGAAAAAAAAATTAATAAATAACTGAGACAAATGAGATATATATAAACAAATAGTTCAGTTATTCATTAGAACAACAACTAGTAGAGAAACATTGACGGTTTTACTTACTTAAACAGTTTTATTTTCTTGTAATCGTTCTGTAAACTTTAGAAGTCTATAAATTGAAATAAAACGTTACTTCTTCTTCCTTCATGTATTTGGAGATGTATTCCGATACAAATTTCTTCGTTTTCGGGTTGATAATATTTTCACTTTAAGTTGCAACCTAACATCATTCCAGTTCCACCTGACTATAATTTATGCAAAATATATTTAACTCCTCTCTAAAACCGTCATTTTAAAACCTATCCACCCTCTTTCGCTCTCTCAGAAATCTCATCTCCGATATTTAAATTTGACTCTTAGTCATGACCAAAGATTCACTCCATTGATTAATGTAAGTACTGCCATAATTTTATAGAACTTTAACCTAGTTCCTATTAATTTATTTTTAAAGTTCTTGGTTTCTATAGCTCCACAAATTCTTCTAAATCTCGCCAATTAATTTGCAATATCTTTATTGTACTTGTACGTGACTTCAATTCCTAGGTAATTATTCTAACTTCAAATAAATAAACAGTAGATGTTAATTGCATTTATCACACACTGCTCAATCAAACAGGTAATGTAAACAACTTTATGAGAGTGAACAGTTTTATGGTCTTGATTTATAACTACTTATTGTACACTCATAATTATAAAATTAAGAAACAGTTACTTTTATGGAACATTATTAATATTACTACACTTTTTATAATTGCAGTAACTGTATTTATTTCTTAAAATTCCTTGACTATTAACAGTTATTTTCTTCTTTAATAGTGAATTTGATTTAAATGAAACGTTATTATTGAAAAATAAAGTGTCTTAAGATTGCAGCAAATCTGTAAAGAACCCTAACGCCCAATCGGTTTTTCTATCTACGGCTCCAAGTTTTGTCGAAGGATCGAATGTAAGATGACACACAAGAGTAGACCACCGTGACATTCAGAAGACAGAAGTCAGTTACACTTAACGATGTCACTGTGAGGCCCATCCAGTTTAATCCGGTGGTTTCCCAAAGGTTGGATCTATCTGTTTTTACAAATAATGTTAAACGGCGTCCTCGCCTTCACTTAGGATTACATTCAATCCAAAACTTTTCAGTGTGGCCTAAAAGTCTTGCAGAGTCAAATTTTGATGATAAAATTTAAGACAATAAATTAAATACTACTACAAAATAATAAATCACCAACAAACAATCGTCGTTTACTCAATTAGAGCTAAACATTTCATTAAATAAACTCATCTGTAAATCCAGGAAGTCTTGTTTAGAAGTGATGAAATTCCACTCTCACAAAGTGAAGGACAAATCGCGACAGTTGAATAACTACAAAACCAGTTTAAATAACGCTAAATTAAGATTCTAATGTTTTGCTGATTCGCAGATTTCAACTTCATTTGCATATACGTTATTACACCATGATTGCAGTAATGTTGTTAGCTTTTTGAAAATAATCCAGTAGAGACATAATAAACTAGAGTTTTGTTGACGTCTAGTATAATCAGTAGTATAAAAAAAAACATTCAAATAGTGGTTGTGTGAAAAGAAAACCTCGTTCTTTTGAAGTTTTAATTTATTCTATCGTATAAATCGTTTTTGTAAAACCAATTTTCCTCCTGCCAACGCGCGATACGACACAACAAACAAAGACCAACAAGTAACAGTAAATAAATGTAATGGTACAATCCGGTCTTGAAACACGAAATGAACAACTTAAAAACGTGTAAGATTGAAGGACCAGTTAATTAAGTCAGTATTAGAAATGGGTTTCTCATGAGTCAAGTGCACTAAACAAAAATAAACATGAAAATTCAGACATCCATGAGCAATGATCCACGCGAGATGAATCTGTCATAACGATTATTTTATCACATATAAGCTTCTTGTAAAAATAAAAACTATAGGGTTAACATATTAACAAGTGGTTCCACTATTGTACTACATAGGGAACTGCGAAATATGCCTTTGGCACTTCTAGATATTTATTTGAAGGTCAGTGGCGAAGTCAATATTTGCAGCTTCAACAAAGAATGTTTGCTTAAGAACAAAGTTAATGGCCTACCACTTTTTTCCATTATTTGTAACAGGACTTATTAGTATGCAAATTTACACTGTCGTTTACTTTATAGTGAAGATCTTGAAAGACCGATTTTCCGCTTAAATTGTAAGTTCACAAAATGCTAGGTTATGTTTAAATTAGACTTTATAGCAAAAACAAAAAGATGGATCATATGTTATGTTACAGACAGATTAAAAGTTTGATCGTAAAACGAGTTTCTAGCGTTCGAGATAGAACAGTAAGCTGCCATGTTGTGACCGTCTCCACTTCTTTTGACCAGCTGGAAGCTACGGCTGGAGACCGCGTACACGTTAGCCGAATCTTGTCAGGATGGGCCAAGGAGTCGGGTTAGGACGCTAATGAACGCACGCAACGCAAGTGAAATTAATTGTTATATTTTATTTACTGCCGAATTAAAAGATTACAGAAATATTTATAATTTATTAAAAAGACATAACGGCAAGATAAAGCCTTAATAGTGGCCGAAAAGCATACCGTTTAATTTAGCTAGCACGTGGCCGAAAATGGACTGACCTCGTCCCGTAGCGGTCTTTCTTCTCGCGACTCTCGGAACAGACTCCCGCTCGGCTCGCTGGACGCTGTTTCAAGCCCTTCACTCCTCGTCTCTCTCTCCCCCCTTCTACGTGGTATTGCACTGCTCAACAAAATCGCAAGTGCCAATTCATATTTTATTATTTAGAATTCCTTTACATCCTAATTTATGCTTATTATAGTTTTGGTTTGGTGGGCTCCTTGGCTGGGCCACAATGTGTTCTAATCTTTTTGTATCTATAAATATACAGAAAGAATCTAAGTTTGAAAACAGAAGTTTATCTGTAACAACTAGTAGGCTATGCCCGAAGTCCTCATAACCGCATATATTTAAACAGCTTCGCTCGTGTTAATGTTTCGCCACTGGATGACCTTGATTGTTATAAAAGAGATTATTCCAGGAAAATCTTGACAGTTACTCGACAAATGTAAAATTTCTTCAAGAGATTAGTGAATCTAAATTTTGCATCGTTGTTTTCATCTTAGATTTGACTCCATTTCATTCAGAATTAAAATTTGTAATTTCGAATTAATTTAGTGTATAATAAAGTGGAATTAATCAAAAGATTAGAGCAACAAATTGTTTGAAACAATTTTAATTTTTAATTTAAATAGTAAACATGACGTTGGTTCTATTTCTACTCGATCACTAGGGATTTTTTCAGTATATTTTGTGTGTTTGTTACATAGTTACAGTCAAACGTGTGAACCGATTGTTATGAAATTTAGAAATAAGTTTCGATGTAAGTATGAGGTTTTAAAACTTTTATTTTCTGTAAAAACGACGGCATCTCAAAACAGTTACTAGACGATTCCAAAGAATCTGCGAGGATACTTCGACTAAGAATAAAACGAGCGTTAGGAAGTATTAATTATAATAGCGTGACAACGTAATGAGTTGTCGCAAACAAAAAATTAAAATGAAAAATTTGAACTGTTTTCTAAAAGTTTTCTAATGGAAGTTTTACGTGACCAAAAAACTTCTTTAGTATATTTTTTTACAACTTTATTGATTTTCATAAGGTTAAACCAATATCAAGTAAATTATTATTTACATAAAAGATATACTAATTTATTCTCAAAAAATTTCTCAAAAACTTAAAATAACTTTCATTTAACTAGAATGTATGCATAAATGTTAATTAAGTTTAATATAAACAATAGTTGGATTGTTTACGCTTCCAAAGACTTGGAGACCGTTCATCGGGGCCCACCATTGATGGTGATGAAAGTTAGTTTGGAGACAATGTAGTCAGTATTCAGATGGGTAGCGCATAATATTTTTTAAAAAACTGCGCCCCCCCCCCTGACGAATGGTTAATCACAATTACAAGATAAGAAGCAAGCCCCCAAAAAAGCATTGAACTTGTATAATTTCTGCTAGTAAATAATATTTTGTTCAAGTGTATAGTAGCAGTTTATTCGCTTTAGACAGTAACCGCGTGTGTTTACCTTGGTATTCACAGAACCAATAATTTAGAAGTGGGTAAACAAGAGTCCTTCAAAATAAATTTGAAATCTTCTATATATATCAAGTGTACGCACAAATAAGGACAATAACGATAGTTGGATCTCATGTCAAACATTATCTTACAAGATTATCTAACAAGATTCCGTAGATAGTAAAAAGTAAATACCAGTCAATGGATTCAAATTTTTATTTAATTAATAAATAAATAATGAACAGGATAACTAGTTTGCACACTATTCAAACCGGATTTAAACAATTTTGTTTTTCATCCGAGACCCAAAAGTATCTCAATTGGTTTGTTTAGATGATCCAACTTTTGGTAGAAAGGAGAAAAATGAACACATATGGAGGGAGCTCCACGTATGAAGTGGAAAGGACCATAGCACTACACTGTTATTTCCTGTAATATAATGTGTTACATTTACCATCCTACGAAATTCAATATGTATGTTTATTTAATTATAGTATATCTAAAGGATCTTCATTCTATTCTATTCTTTATTATCTTCATTATTGGTACACATAATGTGCAGCAAGATGCAGTATACATTTGAGTTGTTATAATGGTGCACTGATTCAGTTTAATTATAATATACAATTAATGTCATATTAAAAGAAACATAAAACACACAAACAATAGAAACAAATATATACAACTGACACTATAGCTGCAAGTACTCTTCTACCAAGTTAAATGCTTGTTATAGCAGGTAACTTATAAGACGCTTTTTACACTCCACAATGCAGAATGCACCTTATGTCTCTCAAGAAACCTGGCAATCCATTATATAACTTTATACCAGAGTAGTGAACACCATTCTCAAACAATCCAAGTCTATGCATTGGATATTGAAAAACGTTTTTCTTCACAGAGTATGTGTGCCTTTGGCCACTGTCATCAGTATAATTTGCCTATAAAAATAACAAAACGTTTAAAATATAAATGCTAGGCAGAGTTAAAAGCTTTATTTCTTGAACGACAATTTTACAGCGATTTTTAGATTTAAATTTACAAATTATTCAAATAATTTTTTTTATAAACGGACATTTTTTCCATACTCTACAGAATTACTCCAGATGGCGACACCCTATCTAAGGAGAGAGTACACTTTATGCGTAATATTAATCTTAAAATTGATAAAGAAGCTAGAAACACAAGAAATGGCTGAATTAAATTTATTTATTAGATGACAAATATGTGATCTCCAAATTCTTTCATCAATTAAAGAAATTTAGAAGACCCTGTACTTGTAATAATTTTTGAAATATCAATATAAATCTTTTTGTTAAATGTTTACAACTGAATGAATTAGTTGGGTTTTAGTTGTATTTAATTTTAAACTGTTTACGAAAAACTAAATTTCCACCATTATTAACGTTAATGCCCCGGATTCCACAAATTATCCAAAACGTTGACTTGGCAAACATAGCTATGATTCTGAGCATCTCATATCTGGAAACATTGGTAAATTATGGCTAGCTGTACTTCATCAAAAGTCAATTGTAATTTTTTTAATCAATAATTTCCGTCGGAAGAAGTTATGCCTCAGACAATAATTGATTGACTGTGATCCCACCAGCTGTCTCGGCGTTAACGGTATAAATACAGACGCAGAATCATTGCTCAGTTTAACCTTGAAACAGTCACATGATATTGTGTGACTATGAATCATTCTAGTTAATCCTTATCTAAATATAAAATACGCAAAATAATATGTACACGTAATCTTCAAGGAAATAAAACTCTGTCAAATTGCAAAATAAAGTGGACTGTTGCATGGAAACCTGTTTAATTCCGAGTTATTAAGCAAGTCTGCAGGTTGTTCATTTTAAAATAAATATGACTTCACTTTCTATGCTCAGGGAGTCATCTAATGGGGGGGGCTATGTTTTATTCTTTAAAAATGTTTTACAATCGACGACTCTACAAATGGTATTTATCCAGCAAACTTCAGATAAATTCAACAAATACAGTATGCAACATTGATAATAAACATCAGAGTCCTAAAATACCTTCTCCCAATTAAAGTTGATCCTATTTGTAAAGAGGGTCAAGAGAAACCTGATAGGGAGGATGAAAGAGAGCGATCTATTTTAAGACAACATGAAAGAAAGTGTAGATCCAACTAGAGTTCTTCAGGATTCCCACGCCCGTATCACTAAGTAAGCCCCTGAGGGTAGTTTTTTTCATTAATAATTAATAATCATCTCATATGCTATTGTAACCTCTGGACAATGAGAGGTTAGAATATGAAAAAAAAAAAATCCTTATATCATTTCTGTATGGGTAACCTATGTTTTCTTTATTTGCCTACAAATTTAATACTATCACGATAGAAGACTAGGGGTCTTTATTTTATTTTCTATTCTTTATTTTGTTATAAGGGAAGGATGACCGAGAGGCTTCCACCCTTTAAACAAAAGGGATTTTTCTTGAAAAACCAAAAAGGTGTAAAATACTAAACTTCTTTAAGATTATCTTACAATCTATTAAATTCGTATTTATAAATACAGCGAGAAACCAAAACATTCTGAATTACAAAACATTTTTTTTTTAAATAAGTAAATTACGAATAAATTAATAATGATATTTTTTTTCCCTTTGTTGTTTAAAAACAAAACAACTTCTCGATCATCATTGCCTTAAAAAAAGGAGCATAGAATATTCCTCCCTTAGTCCTCGAATATTCCGATATCGTCTGAAAAAAACAAAAGTTAATCTAGGGCAACCTGATAGGAAAGATTTAATAGAGGCATCTAACCCAAGAATAGATGAAGTAAGGTGTTACAATAACCCACCAAAGTCCCTCGAGTAACTCCCACCACACTCCCTAGAGGGTGATAATAAATATATTATTATTCGTATATTTCTCAACGTCCAGTAAATCTAAGAGGCAAATGATCTTTGATTTGACACTTGAGTGATGCTTGATCTTTCAAGGCCTACATGTTGGTTGAACGACATGTAACACTCATGGGTGTACCCCTGGAACCCACACACGTCCTCCTACTCCAAGACAAACAATAGAATATTATAGATTCATACGTTGCGTCTGATATAACCGTTCTGGAACATTACGCATTGGCATATAATGAGACGAGACGTAACACAATTATCCAATGACCCGTGACACCATTGAATGAACGTAGAATTAAAAGACCCGAGAGATGATCATTACTGATTATTTTGTCGATTAATCATTCAATGGCTTGCAAGAAATACATTCTGTAATATTGTATGGAGAAATAAATAATACAAAATGTGACGCGACTAGATCTACACGGTTTTTGTGAATAGCGCATTGTCAGTCGAGAAATTTGTGTTGCTCAGTGTGTCCTAGATAATGAAACATTATGTAATGATATATCCTAATCCAACTGTTAAAAATATTACACTTCCTTTACCAACTACTGTAATGATATCTTTGATAGTAAATATGTTGATTATGAGCTCTCTCAATTGTCTATATTTTAGTAGTGATTTTAAATGTAAATTTTACTTCAATGGAGGCACAGTTGTTGATTGATTTTGTAGACAGTAAATTTAATTTTAAAATGAATAATGATCGCAATCTATCTACCTGGAAGTACAATTGACGCTGTATTTGAGAGATATTTAGATAAATTACAATGAAAAACATTCTTCAGTTATCATAAACCAATTGTCTCTTTTCTGAAATATGAATCCAGAAATCTTGTACAATATATTGTAGTTTATAAAACGTGACTATATATAATATATAGTTTCGTATTATTTGCTCTTTAGTGAGTAATGTCATTTCTATTCTTCTACTCACATTTGCTTGTAAAAATCACTAATGGGACATAATATGAACTAGAGTTTGGACTCATACAATATTGGACCAATAAAATAGTAACTAAATGAGGTTGACGACAGCAGTGTAATCATCTCCTTAAAAGACAAGTAAAGTGTAGGAATTGCTTGAAATTGGCTGTTATGTAGTATCATTTTTCTTAACATTTTGCGCAGAATCAAAAACAAAATTGTCTTTAACTTCCACGGTAAAAAAAATAGATTTTTGTAATAAAAAAGACCAGTAGGTGAATCACGCTGGCTGCCAAGAACCAGCTATATAAGAATGCCTTATGTGTCTGTCAGTGAAAACTGCGTGGGTGTTAGTAAGAATTATCTCATAAACCTGTGTATGTAGATTTTGCCTATTTTGTCTATGTCACTTCCGTAGAATGTAGTATAACATATACGGTATTTTTATTTTATTTTTTTGAATTTTCGACCGTTTAGAAGATAGAAGAGGCTCCCATTATTATTACAATTTTCAGCACTTGTGCCAAATCAAAGTTTCTTGTGCCAAATCAAATAGAAAAAAAAATATTGATTTTAAAGCTTATACATTTTTATACCAATATCGTATATTTTTCACTTGAAATAATTATTTAATTAGAAAAAACTTAAATACTAGAAAATTTTATTTTCCTCATTTCTACTTTAAAATAACACTCGCTTCGCTCGTTGGGGGTTTCGCCGTAGAACTCTGCCCCAACCAATAGTGGATTTTGACAAAAATAAGAATTTGACAGGGTTGGATCAAAGTGTTAGATCAAGACTAAAACTTAATAATTTCCATAAATTATTAAATTTTTTGACACACTTATAGGATAACTAAAATAATCGAACTTAGTAGGCATATTGGCACATCCACCTAACATAAGCGTGCTAAATTTTATGATTCTAGCTATCCTATAAATGTGTCAAAAGATTAAATAATTTGTGGAAAATGTACAAAATTTACCTAAAATCAAAAATCTAGCACTATCTAAAGTATAACTGATGGGGATACGGAAAAAAGTCATCGATACAAACTTATAGACCTCGCCAAATCCGTGGCTGCTGGTACGATTAGTTTTTAAAGTTGAGTCCGCCATTTTGAATTTGTTTAGGGTTAAAAATTTATTCGAAATTTCCCCTGGGTCGTTTGCCAAATTTCAAGTTTCTAGTACATCTGGAAGTATGTTAGAATTTGTGTAGATGAGTGAATGAGTCGCTCAAAGGTTGTATATTTATTAGATAATATATTTATAAATAAATAAAAGCGAAATTAATGTTTTTATTAAGGATCAATCACCTTTAGTAAATGAGTTAAAGTTTAATTATAAAACATAACAATAATGTAAATATGTGAAACAGATAATGTGAGTTTGAGGAAACGTTATTGGATTCACAATGAGGTCCGATTTGGTATGTAGGCGCGTTTGACAAATTAGTCAACTAGAAATAAACTGGTTAATTTAAAAATTGTGGTAGATTTAAAAATTTCAGTTATTGTTTTTCTATTGTAACATTGTACTAGTGTGCTCTACAAGGTCTCACAATAGTTCAATTTGTACATTTTTAAAAATACAAAATGTCTTTTCTTACGGTACAAAACTAAGAGATGGAAAAATTTCGCCCGTTAACAAAATTGTTTAAAACATAACATTAATATTTGAAACAGAGCATTAATAGCTCTAATAACCCGAAATTAGTTGAATTTAAATTTTTCATGTTCTCAAGGTTTTATTATTCGTTGAATATATATTAAGAGTCATTGTTATTTACAAATCAATGCTCGACAAATTTCAGAACAGGCTTCTTTCATGGTTTTTTAATATTTTCTGTTGACATGTATCCTAACTAATTCTACGTGCGCCTTAGCGATGTGTAAATAATCCTACATCATCAATAATCCCAGGATGAATGTTGCCAAAAGAGGGGATAGATATACACAAACCAAGTCCATTCATCCTAGCGTATTAGCTTGATGCCGCATATAATAATAATAATAATTTCAATCAGTTTTATGTTTACTAACTAATTACCTTTGTAATAAAAAATAGGTTTCTTTATTAAACAAGCTATTAACAGAAAGAGTAATCGGTCAAGCACTAAGATGCTGTTGGAAATCCCTAATTATAGGCTGGAACGTTAGAGACATCAGGTTAATTACATGGCACTGATTTTATTTAATTAATTTATCTTTCTGCGAGATTTTTAATACGATAAAAAGTTTCCCGACTAACAAGATTACGAGAAACATTATGTGAAATTTATAATACAGAAACATGTTTTTTTTTTTTTATTAGGGAGCGTGGGTAAAACCAACGACCTTTAAAATGTCACACGCGTGTCTGTCTGTAAGTCACAACAGACAAGACGACGAATACTATATATTATAAACTTTGTTTGTATATTATTTGTATTGGTAAAATATAGGAATAATTTAGCTGTAAAAAAATATCCTTAGAGTAATTAAGGGGTAAAAACTATCAAGTTGAATATATATAGGCTAAGTATGTTTAAAACAGTTGTTACATAGGTTTTCTGACCCTACTTTCTTGATAGTATATATTCAACTTGATAGTTTTTACCCCTTAATTACTCTAAGGATATTTTTTTACAGCTAAATTATTCCTATAATTTATATATATAAATAGTATAGTATATATATATAGTATACTTATATATATATAGTATATTCCTATAGTATATATATACTATATATATATATATAGTATATATATACTATATATATATATATATATATATATAAGTTATGTGAACAATATTTAGCTTTAGTAAACACAATAGTGGTAGTTTTCCTAGAATAAGATAGAGTAAGCATTTTGTATTTCCTAGCCTTTGTAAGCCACTATAGTCAGTGTTCTTTACAGACTCACTCAAGACAGTTCGCTCTGTGGATAAGAGTACTGTATTATTATAATCACATTTAATTCATTTAAATAAAGTTATAATAAAATAAAGTTTGTTGTTTTTTTAAAAAGAGATTTTTAAGGAGCAACGACATAACTTATATATATATAGTATATATATTATGGTGGGGTATAAAAAAACTAGAAATTATTCTGGTTACGAATGTTTGTGTTCATTTGACGAAAAGATTAATCTGTTTACGCTAAGCCAAATTTAAAGTGTCAGATATCATGCCCCACCCCACCTAACTTAAATACGGCGTGACCTACAAATCTGAAAAAAATCTTTGGATTTGAAATTAAATTGCAGTTCGAAATCGAATATTTCAGTTTTTTTCGAATACAATTTAATTTAAACACAAAATGAAAAATGCGTTGCGTACAAGTTTTAAAAGCAGGTTTTGAGAGATCTGAAGCAAACAATTATTCTCTGTTTGAAGTTATGTTAATGATGGAAGTTCAATTTTATTATTATACATTTTTCGGACATTTGCCATCATTTGTGTGTTAAAAATTCAAACACACGACGTTTCAGGAATAAGAATCAATATATATAATTCCCGTTATGTATTCCCGTTATCAAAAATACAGCAACAAGTGACGTGGTCCAGAAGGCGTGACAAACTGTTAGGGGTGTGGCCTATTGTTAGTTGTATTAAACTTCCTAGAACGAGAACGGGTTACAACCCCTTGTGGTGATTTAACAGGTAAAATGTCAGCTTGTTTATTAGTAATAGGGATATTATGATAAAATTTTAGTTCTTTTTTTAATAATGGGAGCCATAATGGCCTTACTTCTATACTTGATTGGCTGATAGGATTGTCCGTTATTCCGGAAACGTCGTGTGTTTGAATTTTTGACACACAAATGATGGCAAATGTCCGAAAAATGTATAATAAAAAAAAATAAAATAAAAAAATTATTAAAAGATGGATTGCATTTTCATTGATTTATCTTAATTAGTGTCCGTTGATAATACTAATGACCCGTGTAATTTCACACGAGTGTCTTATACAGATAAGACGCTTGACTCTTTTATTATAAAGATTGTACTGTAAATGTATAATTTTTATTTTGGAATTTTAATAGCGTTATTTTAATAAATTTGTGGCTCAATATATATATATATATATATATATATATATATATATATATATATATATATATAATATATATACTGTTTAATAAATTTTGTATTTTTTCATTTATTAATTAAAATTATTTACATTTGTATTTTTTTAGACCAAAATAGGCTATTTTAGGAATCATTTGGTTCACTTTTTCTGCTATGTAGTTATTTTGAATGCATGCCTCCTGCTGAATGTATTGTTTGATTGACGAGTATATTGGAATTATTTAGAAACACGCCGACATTGGGTCCAAGTTAGAAATATGATTTTTCATTTAGTAAATGTATGCCAAATAAATGATCATACGACGTTGGAGTTGTTCTATAACGTTGAAGATATAATATAGAAAATGTTTATTTAAATACGTAGAGGTAAAATATACTTGATGTGTTGAGTTTGTTCCTCACTTATAAGCGTATGTAGTTGAGAAAATTATGAGATAGGTCAAAAAAATCTTTGCTTAGATTTCGTAGATATATCTACTTGAGCCCCAAAATAGTTGCTGGAATGATGTCCGACATTTGTCTATTCATGTAGTAGTAGAGCCTAAACGTGGGGTCCAATTTTGATCAAATTTGGCTAAAATATAATCTTTGAGCTCTCATCACAAGGTACTGGTCGCGATAAAAACAAAAAAATCGTCTATATTATACAAGAACAAATTTATTAAAAATCGGTTTAATAAATTTTGATGAATTTTTTATATTAATCTCTCTAATCAGTGTATCAAATCGCAAGTAAAAGAGAATTACGATGCAAAATTGATAAGAAAATAAACCTTTTCCGGCGTCAATTATAAACTCAATAACAACTGAAAAAATGTATACTTATAGAACGTGTTTATGACAGAAGTGATAGAAGAATATACTCTAAACATCTTTTAAAATATCGTGTGTCCATTTTACCAGTCCACCGTTGTGATGATCTGAAACTATAAGATTTATGGCAAACTTTAAATAGGGAATTTCACTTACTTTTTAGTGACCATTAAAAATATGAAATTAGAATCTCGAAATTCGTCCGCCTTTTTTCAATATGGCAGCCAACTTTTAATGTCCTACGAACACCCTATATAGTATCAGATTCTACACAATTGAAGACTTTTTATTTTTGACATAATTTTCGTAAACCGTTTAGTTTATATGAATTTAAGAATTAAATGGTATTATTGTGTAGTCGACAAATTAAACAATAAAATGCTATTTATTGTTAAATTCAATTTTAAATCATTATAAAATGGGGCTTAGACACAAACAAAACATTAAATTCTTCATCTTTATTTAAATTCAAAATAAAATCTTTTGAGGGCCTGTATTTTCTAAACGATTGTGCATACGAATATTATGATGGAAAATAGCGGACTAATTTCGACATTTCAATTTTATATCCTTAATGGTCACTTAAAAGTAAGTGAACTCTACTTAAAATTTCCTGTAAATCCTATAGTTTAAGATATCACACTGGTGATGCGGTTAAAATGGACACACGGTATATATATTAAGTTGATAAAGAGGATTCCTCTATTACAACTTATCTTCCATCAGATGTTTTTAAACCTTCACATCCAATTGGAATAGAGATATGTTTTAGCAGATGGTGACGTTAGTGCAGTTTTGTTTACAATTAATTCAATGTTATTGTGTGTAGTAAAGGTGATGATGAGCGAGAGGTTTCTCGCCTTTAAATAACAGCGGATAAAATGTCTGTTAGTAACATCTAAGTGGAAAATGATTTAACGAATTAAATATTAAATATTTTTTAAATAAATTTCTCTAAAAATTGAGAAGGGAGATTCGTCTATACCAACTCTCAAGAAATAAGCTGGTAAAATCAACTGCCCCCCCCCCATCACTTACAGAGAGAACATAAAGCACTTTACAGATTTTAGTCATCATATCGATTCCGGACTAAATGAAATTAGTGTATTTTTTAAATGGCAACATGGTGTTTTGATGTGGTTAACATAGTTTTTCAACACTGAGTTCAGTTCCTTAAATATGTTTTTGATATCCCTCACCTATCTCTAGTTTATTCTCAAAAACGTAGAAATGTATGACCTTTTTTCGAATACTGCAAATTTAATATTTAAATTGTTTAAAATGCATGTTACTGCACTAAATTTTGATTTTCACCTCAGGGGACATCTACGGGAAAAGGTATTATTATTATATTTGTACAACTTGATTTATCATTACTAATTAGTGTCTTGGTTTCTTATTTAAAAAGCAGGTGTCTTGGTTTATTGATGTAAAAAGCAAAGTAACATGTGTCACAAACAATTAAAACATTACATGAAAAAAAGTCAAATTTCATACGTTTCCTATGGTTTTTTTTAATAACTGGAGAAGTGAGAGATATCAAAAAAAAATTATAAAACTGATTTTAGTGTTCAAAAACTATGTTAAATCATGTATCAAAACAACATGTTGCCATTTAAAGACTGAAATCTAATATGGCGGATTCAAGATGGGGTCGAAAATTTTAACATATAACAAAACGTAAGCTTTAATTAGACGAAACCGATTTGACGATAAAAAAATTAATGGGGGGGGGGGTTAAGAGACTTTATGTTCACATTTTATAGAAATAGGGTGGAATATTATTTATAATTTAGTAGTTTTGTGAGAAAATAAGACTAATATTTGCATCGTTAAAAATACAGCGTTTAATGTTATTGAAAATGTATGTTATGGTAAAATGACTGAAGAAAAGTTCAACCTATGGTCGTAACAATAAAAAACGATACGAAGGAAATTTAACAGAATAAAAAAAAACGTAATTACGATTGTTGTTAATTTAATGTTCACATCAGTTACTACTTGAATATGTGATGAAAACTATTATATATCTTGGCGTAAAGTCAAGATCACTGAAGAGTGATTAGTATGCGTTTAGTGTGGGTAGACGACGCACTGAAGGTGGTAAATGGAATATGCAATGAAGATAAATAAATCGGATATATCAATTTGTAAGCAACACTTAATTAATGTACGTTTGATCAATGTTATTATTGACCTACTTCCAGTAAATAGAAATCAGAACAAACCTACATACAATAAGGCAATCACCGTACATATATCAATGTTACAAATATGTCACCGGTTGTACACTCGAGTGACGCGATAGGTTAGACCTGGAAAACCATTAAGACATTAAGTTACGTGAAAAATCACCTTTTCAAGGGAAGTTGTCACGAGTTGCAATAAGAAGAGGAAACTTTAAGGGTCCATCCTATAAAATTCTTTAAATATTTTATGGTGTTGAGATAGTTCGCTTGCAACTACTGCAGAAACTCTGTCGGCACGTTGATTAAATTATTGTGACTGTACCCGATAGCTCTCTCTCTCTCTCTCTCTCTCTCTCTCTCTCTCTCTCTCTC